>JAHXRV010005384.1:0-58899 GCA_019904355.1 Psilocybe tampanensis
CATCTGGCTCTTTGTCCCGTCGGGGTAGGGCCGACCTGTCGGTTGTGAGGACTAGAGACGAGATAGCCGCATAATTGTATCCCGAAAGATCTTGTTTTGCCCCTCTACCAGACATAGTGGAAGTAGAAAGAGAAAGTGTACACTCCACCCAGCAAGGCCAACCGAACACACATTCTGGTTGATTATGTAATTTTCACAGCTAAGTAGATCAGAGCAGAACCGAAGGGAGCTGCCGCTTTGTGTAAGACTCGGCAAGCCTGGTTGATTACGTAGTTTCAAAATTTAACAGTTATCAAAAGAAATTAAAAAATAAACCTTTTCCTGACTCCCTTCGACAAACCACCACTTCTGCGACTCCTCGGCGTCTCCTTCCCCTTGGTCCATCTGGACATTCAGCCTATCAAGTATCCAGGTATCTGAGATACTAAAAACGCGTGTTTATTCCAGAAACGACGCGTTCTAGGAGCAAAGTGTTCGACGATAGCGGACACTGGAACGTCCAACATTCATGTGGTTTGCACCTCCAACTTAACCGAGCTGAAAATTATGAGCGACAAAGTGTCCATTATTGCTGGTGCTATCTGTCAGGACCCATCCTCCTCGCTATCCTCCCGCTCCAAGAGGGTAGAGCAGAGTTCCATACATGTATGGAAAGAATATTCCTCCTGGAATGAAGAGTACTGTCGACAAACCTTGCAAAGTCTCTCGAGGCCGGTTTCACGACATCCTGACGCCGATGCTGGGAACACAAAGTCGAAAAGGCCGAAGAGATCCTCGCCAGCCATTGCTGGCATTTGTACCATCAGCGACTATGTGGACGGGCTTCAGTCCTCTTCAAAGGAGTACTCCGTCGACGCGCAAATCATCTCTCCAAAGGAACTGGAACTTGATAAAGCCATTCCTTACCCTCCTTATCACAACTGTGCATCGATCTCACAAAACATCCTTGTCGGAGATGATTCCGACTACCTGCCATTCATTCCCTTCGCAGACGACGAGAGCTACGAGTTTTCTCGGGATTTCGAGCTACACTATTACAATGCCTGGCAAAAGCGGCATCTTACGTTCGACGGTGTGAAGACAACTCTTTTGCTGCGTTTCTGTTCTTGTCTAATTATTCATACTCCAGCGCAATATATCCTGTTCGAAACGACGCGTCGATTGCTTTCAGACGGCACTTTGTGCATGAAAGATATAGACGAGACCTCTATTCTCCCATTAGCATGTCATGAAATCATGAAGTTTCAGCAAAAGTGGTAAGACATCAAATTATAACACTCATCATAAATATCTTTCTTACTCTCTCCGCTCCCCGGCAGTGACATTCCCAAATCCTTCCCATTTCAAGGGACCGTTCCTCCGATGTATCAAGAGAACTCACCCACCTCCACCGTTGGATATTTTCTTGAATATTTTTGCAGCAATCTTAACTGTACAATGGGTTTCTGCCCATCCCATGAGGGAGACGGTCAGCTCCACACATTTCACTGGATACCAACTAACTTCTGATATCAGCGTTACAGCGGCGAAAGCACAGGTCTCTACATATATTCCTTCAAAATTACCATCTCCGAGCTTAGCTACAACAATTTCGGCCGCCTGTAGCCCTTCGTGCGCACTGCTCCCCTCTGTATCGCCCAATCTCATAGTAAGTACCATTAGATTTTGGATATAACTAATCTCACCAATATTGAAGTCAACAACTTGGAACGACGAAGATCGTGAACTTCTGACAACGGCTCTGCGATTCGCTCCGCACACCACTTCGTGTGATCTAGCCGTCATATGTGATAAACCTTGCCATGAGGTATAGTCTTCCTACTCATCTCACGTCACTATACGTGGACCTCAGAGTACAATAGATTGAAAGGCTTCGAAAGACCATCAAACTCCCCATTGTTCGATCACGCACAACCAAAACGAGGCAGCAAGCCCAAGTCAAATCGCGGTCCTTCCGTTTGTCGTCGCCCTTTTTTGCAACCAACACTGTCGCTGACCCGTTTATTCAACATTAGAGGACAGCAGACCGAACCGCTTCACGCCGTACTGCTTAAATTCTTTCCGTTGCATTGACACTAAATCATCTCTGACTTTTTTTTTGTTCCTACAGAAATATGCCTTGCCGACACGAAGGGCCTTGCGACTCTTCCTCGTGTGAATGCTACCGAAATAAAGGACACTGTCATACAAGGTGTGGATGCAACAAATCCTGTACGTTGTCTTCTCTACTTCTTTGATATTCTTTCCCAATCGTTTTTCGTGCATCCCAGGCTCAAGAAGATGGAAAGGCTGTTCTTGTGCGAAATCTGAAAAGGTTTGCGGCACAAAGAAGTGTTCGTGCTATAGAGCCCATTTCGAATGCGATCCAGAAGTATGCATCCCATGTGGATCAAGGTTCGTGTTGTCGTGTTTTCCGCCGCTTCGTGATGCCATGTTAATGAACCACTAGAGGTTGGTTTCGTATTTCAATACGAATACTCGAAGCTTGACCCGTTATCCACAGACGACATGAATAACCTCTGTAAAAATACGGGGATTCAACGAGGCGCATTTAAGGTATTCTTGATTGCTTGGTCTACAAACTAGAACTTCCTACATCTTGAGCACAGGATACCGAAGTCAGAGAAAGCAAGTTTGGCCTTGGACTTTTCATGTCGGAAGATTGCGAAGAAGAGGACCTCATCTCAGGTACCTATCTCTTCTGAGCAAGGATGCCATATTATCAAGCTGACGATGCCATATCCTTTATAGAATACGTCGGCGAAATGATCGGGCCATTGACTGTGGAATCTAGAAAGTGCGTCCTTAAATTTTCGTGATTACAACGATACACATAGCTAATGACACTACCAATACAGTGTCCGCGCAGAACATCGACAGAGGTCATATGTCTTCCATATGAACCCGACGTACGCGTTAGACAGCGTCTACGCCGGGAACACCACACGGTACATGAACCACAGCACCAACACCTCGAACTGTCATACCAGAGGTATTTTATTTTATTTTCCAAAAAAAAAAACCAAGACTAGATCAATGTTAAAATGGCCATGACAGTCATGTTCGTCAACGGCGAACATCGGATAGGGGTTTATGCAGGTATGTAATACTCTTGACCGACCACTTGAAACAAGAAAACTAACTTGACCCTCCCGATGTAACAGCTCGGCGGATAGCCAAAGGCGAAGAACTCCTCATCGACTATGGTATCGACTTCTGGAAGTCGGGACAGGATCCGTCCGCTGACTCCGACCCATCGCTCCCACCTCCGACGTTCGAAGACCCAAAGGACTTGACATATCACGACCCCTCTCCTGATGGCACGTTAGACTGATCTTCTACTTTACTTGTACATCTCACGACGAGAGATTGGGGGCTGATAAGTGTCAGGGAAGACGTGTCCAACCTCCCTTCTGTGAGTTGTAGTGATAGGTTGCGCAGATCCTTGAATTGTTGGACTTTGTCCGCTTTCTGTTGTACAAGGTGATATCGATAAAGAGATGAATAATCGTAATATGTAGTAGCCTACCTGATATCGTACTACCCTCCCTGATGTGCTTGACACCGCGAAAAAGAGTGTCTCGAGGTTGTGGCCTGTATAATTCTCCCATTAATTTAGACCTGAGTCGTGATTTGTATAATTCCACCTTCGTCGTGCACCATCTTGTAGGACTGGAGCCCAACAGCAGGCTTCGCCGATTGGGCCATTTTACCTGCATTGTTCGAAAGCAAGACACTGGAGTTGACGATTTCCGATATACCAAGACCCACAAAACAAACGATGCCTGGCCGGAACCTAGAAACCTTTTCGAGAAGGGATGGTACAGCGGCAACTTGTTCTTGTCTTGACAACTCGTTTTGCTATAACCGTATGGAGGGAACAATTGATCAAACAACCCCTCCCGTTTCGCAGAAATTGGTGTTAACACACCTGCGCCGTCGGTCGGTCGACCAAATTCGTCTGAGTATCGAAATTTATCTCAGGTTTGAAGCGACTCGGCTGAAGGGTAGGCTCACCAATCCGATGGAGAATCGCTCTGGCAAAAGATGGTCCTCTCTTGGATTTAACCGCCTGGAAGTCAGACCAGACTCGTGAAGACAACTCCAGAAATGATTGTTCGGATTGCCATAGTGGTGTCCGATTTCGGCTGACTGCTGTCCCGGACTGTCGGAAGGTCGATACGACAAGCAGTGAACGAGCATGACGGTGGCTCACTTGATACCGCAAAATACGACTGTGCCAGTTTGGTGCGAGGCGATGGATCCGTTGGCGATGGAAACACTTAAAATGATACAGAACTTACTCTTCAGATTGTCGTTCAGATGATCCGGTATTGAATGGAGGTGGTCATAGAGTTTGACCTTGCCAGTTCGTGGGGAGGCTAATGATCTTCATTTTTGTGTGGTATTTCATTAATGGCGAACATCTTTACCTGCAAGTGTGATCTTGGAACTCGAAGGTGTACTCCCGTTTGGCTCTGTGCATCGGCGTGCTTTTTTAGCCCTCGTATTGTGCTCTCCTGTATCTTGCGAGCTTTCCCGTTTCCCAAGGCCCCGGGGCGGTGGCTTGAACGCAAATCGAGTGAAAGGGTTCTGAAGCTGAGTGCTTTGAGTGGATGGTCCTTCTGCGTCACTTTGGGTTGGGTTCATGATATTTTCGAGTTTAAATTGCTGAGGTCGATAAGCGTTCGACCAAAAAAGTGTGGCTTCGCCTAAGAGAAAGATTGAATAGAGCTGGTCAACGCTGTAATTTCTGCAGGTTTGGGGTTGGAATTTTGAAAGGTCGACGCTGTCTTGAATGCTCGCCTTGCTGGAGACAGTTGAGATTCGTACTCGGAAGCCAGATTGAAGCCAGAAATTGATCTGAAATCGTGATATACCGCTATTAAGTCCTCGAGCGTCGACAGAGAAGCAGTGACAGAAACCTGAAATTGCGACTTGAAGTTTAAATTCTTCACATAGAGAAAGAGATGTCGCTTGGATGTCGCACAAAGAAGGGGCTACAGCCTGGTGGAAAGGCCGAGGCATACCAAGTGATCTCGACCGCCCCTAAACAATGTTCACATAGACGGTAATGACCGGCCCGGCTGTCTTACTCCCAACCACCACGCACATTTTCTTTTGAACACTCTGGCTCATGTTCATTTCTCGCTTTCCGAGAACCAAAAATGCATTCTATGCCTAGGAGCTCGGCAGATATACTGGCATCTGCTACACGGGCACCAAGCGTAGTAAAACAGCCGCGTAAACCTCAGAAACCGAGACAGCCTAATCCATTGGCCTCCCACCCCAGTTTCACAACGTTTCCTCAACATGAACCGGATACAGATCCTATAGATTCAGTACCACGGACAGTGCCTGAACTAGCACTCACTATGACAGAGAATATCTATCGAAGCAGTCCCCAAAGGACCCATTATGTACCACCTGTATCGTTCAAATTTATACCCCCGTTCATGACCCGCGTCGTTTCGGAGAATCCAGAATGCTTAGTTCAAGATCAGCAAGTCGACTCCACATCGTGTGCCACTTTACTGCTATTCAAGTGTACCATCTGATCATAGTCATTTGAATAGGTCTAGTGCTCCTGCACCATTGGAGCGCAGTCGGGGATCGTCTCCACTACACGAGCCAATGGAATTATCTCCAGAACCAACGGAAACTTGCGGAAGCGTCCAGAATGAATCTGTCGAGGAGGCCCTAACGGTTCTACGCAAGAACGGCTTAAACCCTTTCGACCTTATTATTCAGCTGCTTGACGAATCTCGGCCGGAATATGCCTCTTATCGCAACGAACTCTACGGCTCGGAAAACACCAACCTCGAACAGATCCTTGACCATGTAGCGTCAAGCACAGCAGGTCGTGCTAAACTCAAACAAATCTTTTGTGATTCTGGTTAGGCTATGCCTTGTCCCCCGACAACACCAAAACAGACACAATGAAGCGAACATTATGACTCGGAAAGCAACACAATCGGAAAGGTTGTTGATTTGGAACATCAGGCAAGTTTTCCAAAATTTCGAATAGGCCCTGCAGAAAATTGAACAGGATATCTAATAGCGGAAGTACATGGACAAGAAACAATGAGAACGTCGACTCTACGCATGAAATAATTTTGATTCGCGGTCATGGCGACAGGATTCTCTATACACACTCAGACCTGCTCGAACGCTTAAATTCTTTATTTGCGTATATTCGAGACTCGCCAGTCGTATATCGTTCATACATTGCAGTGTTTACTTTTTGTCGAACATTCAGCAAAGAGGGTGCGCCTGTACCTTAGAGGGTGTTTTGAATAACTTGACTTCAGCGGCGCGACGCCTCGCCAATCCCGGTAAGACCTTGCCTCCTCCCTTGTTCCATTTTGGGAGTTCTGACGCGGCCACCGTGTTAGGATTTTCACCTTGGTTAAGGCGCTTCAAGAGCGTCGAACTCTTAACAGCTCCACAGCCGACGTTGTACGTGAACGAGGTCAAAGCCCCGAATTGTTGTCATTCAGATTGACAGACTTGTTGATGGAGCTGTGAAGACAATTGATGAAGGGCTGAACGTCGCTCGCAAGCAGCTTCTCAGCGTCGGGTTTGGAGAGTGGGAAGCGGTAATGGACTTCGGAACATCCTTTCGTAGTACATTTGTGGCCGTAGCCAACTGTAGGATAGCCAACGGGATCTGGTTTGGGGCTTGGTACGAATCCCTCGAACGATTCGATCAAGGAGAGGGTCGCAGCGTTGAGCTTTGTTGGACCTCGTGCGCATGCTGAGGCCAAGGTGCAGATACTGGCAATGCTGAGCAAGGAGGTCAAATGGATCTTCATTTTCGCTCGGATGTAAGAACAAGGGCTCAGGAGGCGGTAGACACTCACTTGGTGGTTGCTTCTTGTGTCGGATGCCTCAGATGTTCCCTAGACCCCTTTATAGCCTGCCTGTTCGACAAGAAGATGGATTGCAATACTGTTATGGCCTAAGTGTAAGCGGTCTCCAATAACCTTTCACTACGAAATGTTGGGGTGCGCATGAACTGAATTTGGCTAGGAATGTTGAGTAGTATATTGGAGCTTTCTGGGTAGTAAACGGTGACAGGAATCCAAGGGCTAAAACAGATCACGGACTACTTGACTTAGTGGAATTTGGTCTGCTCCAAAACCACGTCACGAAGGTGTTCCCCAAATACCTTTAGTATTATCCTGCAGCACTGTAGCGCTCATCTGTTGAGAGAGTGAAGGTCCTTGAGTTCGATTACTCAATATATGCAGAGTACATTATAATAGTGACATACCGTACCTTGCCCCCAGTTCTCGTTGTTGCACTTGCGATCTTCATCAACCATCACACCGCAAACCGATGAAGGTCTTCAATTTCATGTCCATTACCGTCGAAAACTCCAATATAGGCCTCCAACCGACGGATCTCCCAAAGGCGTTGATAAGAACGTTTACTCATGAGAGGCGATTGGCCGTCCCATGATGTGACATTCATCTCGAGTTCCTCCAATGGCCTGATGACCTCCGGAGCAGCATCCGCGCCTCGATCTGGGAAGATAGACCCCAGGAGGGACCAGCATTCTGGCGTCGTGTGCATCATCGTGAAGCTCAGGAACCGAAGATCGGGGAATGCGAGTGGTTTCAGGTGCGCGTTGAGTCCTCTGATGTACTCTTCCACTCTGAACAGTTGGACGTCCGGAAGATCGATCTCGAACCACAAATCGGTTATTGTCGGGAACATATGGTACCAATCGTTGGTGTCGTTGACGTTGAAAACACTGTAGAAAAACATAAAGGTCTCCAAGGATGGTTTCGAACGTTCGAGGAAATCGGCGAGGTTCAGGAGAACATCTCGGTCGCTGAGCATTGAAATTGAATATTTCAAATTTTTGAGTGATGGAAGGTTGAGATGGCGAAGGACATCCATGGTGGGGCTCCATCCACGGGTATGCAATGTTTTGAGGTTACTGAGGACTGGTGTCAGGGGTAAAGGATAACGGTGCTGATCTTCCATGACTCTGTCTACGATGCACTTTTGGAGGTTGGTGGCGTGGCGAAATATGTGCAGCAGCGTGTCGATACCGACCCCAACTTGCAGATGTGTCAGTGAACCCCACCGGAGCGGGATGATATGCAGGTCGGTGTTCTCGGCCAAGAGGCTTTTCGGAACGATTCCCGTCTTCATTGTAATGGATTTGCGTTCTTCCGGGTCCAAGCTGAATGGATCTGAAGGGGGATCAAATGGAACATCCAGTTGAAGATTATTGAGATGGACCGTGCCTTCAAGCCCATCGAGAAGGGCGAAGGCTATGCTATATGTGACGTCGAGATGCAAGTCTTTCCAGCGTCCAGCGGTGTCCCTAAGAAGTTGAATGAGGTTCTTCAGACCGCGAGGGAAGGATGCTTGGGAGGAGATGGTCGAATCTTCTCGTCCTTTGATGGTTAAGGAGATGGGAAGAGCACAGGATCGGGATAACCATTCGGCGGTGACCTCAGGCAGCAGAGCGTGTTTCCATGGGTCGATTGTGACCTTCGTCCAGAATTGCGGCGTTTCCAACGTGATCGCTCGCCACTTTCTGCAAACGGCTCCCAGTACGAGGCTGGGGTTCCATGGGCGTAAGAAATTGGATTTGGCGTACCGAGGCCCTTCTGAATCCGTCACAAACAGGAATATAATCGACACAACTTCCACGGGGATACGTTCCACAAGACGGTCGTGCCGGTCGTTTATCCTGGCCTTCAGCTCGCGCCGCTTCGTGGAAAGGGTGATGAGAAGATCATGGACTTGCGAGATTTGTAAATCGAGCGTCTCAAGCTCGGTACATTCGTCGCAGGTCCGAAAAGGGCAAGCCTTCGTGGAGTAGTTGTGCAAAGAAAAGCAGGTGGTATGCTGGCATTTTTCGCAAAGCTCGGGATGTCCGGTATATGGCGACTCCAACTCATGATCCTCTCCATAATAACGTTCCATGGTCTGTGATGAAAAGGCATCGGTTACGAGAAAAATGAGGAAAAACCAGGAAGATAATACGCACGATATCCTCTTATTATTAGATGGATCAAAAGCCTATCGGGGGCCCTCTTTTGTATATGAAAAAAGCGCCTTCGCCACCCACAACTTTTTTCGTAAGAATTCCTTTTCAGATCCCACTCGGCTTGAAGCGACTCGAGAAGAAAGAAGATATGGATAGATATAGAGACAAGAGCTGAGATAAAGGTGATTGAATTTTGAATATTGGATTCGGAAGTGGATTTTTGGAAAGAAGAGAAAACATCGTTGGAAGAAAAGATTGCTTGTCACAGTGTGACATGTGTAACGCCGACAAAATTCCTCCAAAATGTCCCTCTGCTCACCTCAGGCTTGACCACCGTCGTCCCCAAATCTCTCAACGCTGTCCATGGCTAATTTTCAGTCGTTTTATTATTAATAATACTGGAAGCAACCGTGTTTCTAGCGCAGACCGTCTACTCAAATTACAACAATCATAGAACCTTTGGAATCACGGTCCAGTTAACCAGTTCTCCCCAAAGATTTCTTCGTTAATAAATTTCCCGTACGGTACTACTTAAAGCATCGCCGTATTTGAGGTTGACCAACAGTGAGTTTATCTCGTTTTCCAAAAGGTTCTCGACATCTAAAAGCCCGCCCAACCCAGGACAGATGCCACTCGTTCCTCGAGAAACATGGAAGCGGGTCCGAGCTGCCGATATCCGATCTTCAATTCCTGCAGCAAACTCTGGAAAATCTGGAAGCTTTCTCCCTGTTTCTCCATGCTACGAACCCCGTCATCCTGCTGCCATTCGGGTATTGGGGCCAAAAGGACGATCACGGAAGAATTTGACCGATATCGTCCAAGAACGCGACGAAACTCCTCCGTGTCCATGAGTATCTTCTTCCTCTCCTCGACCTCTTCCTCGTCTTTTGAGGTAAGAATGGCGTACACAATCGGATCGATTGCTGATCTGTCGAATAGGCGTGTAGGGCTATTCATGGTATCGAGCCCGATTTCTCGTTGCAAATATGCCGTCAAGATGTCCTCTTGCATCTGCAATTGCCCAACGGTATGCCTTGAGTACCCTTTCTCTCTCATGACCTTACGGGCTATCTCTGTGACGTAGGCCTCCTCGGGTATCGCTAGTTTCTTGGCCAATGCATTGCACAGCGTAGTTTTGCCTGTCGACTTCAATTTCGAGAATTTTGTAAGCAAATACCAAGTAGCGAGATTCGTGTGCTTACAGAAGGGCCTATCACATATATAGCCACAGCTCGTTGCTCCATAGTCAAATGGTGAGTGGAGAAGACGATAGCAAATCTTGACTTTTCTCACACAGAATTCTCCCTCTTAAAGCCGTTCCCATACCGGCGCCTAATTGGCATCGATAACTCTCTGAACGACTTCCACCATGCCACCCTTGCTCCTTCGAGCCAACCCCGCACCGGACGATGAAACATGGGAATTCACTTATTCTGCGACATCGTTGCCCAAAATCCGTACCAAGCCTGGGACCATCTACGGGAAACTGGTGTCCCTGCGCCCAGACGGGATCTATCTACAGATCGAGCAATTCCCATCCAACAGGATCCTTCACTCCGACGAAGGGGGTCCAGACAAGTTTGTATTGTTATCGATCGACAGGCGATTCAGATTTCCGGAGCAGCCTATGAGGGTGGCGGTCGATTATGTTTTGCGTCTTTTCAAGAGGGGCCTGTGGCTGAACAAGACCCAATATCGGTTCTATGGCCACAGTAACAGCCAATTGGTACGTGTCAAACGGATTGCTTGACGGTTTCATCCTCAACTCTACATATAGCGAGGTCGATCATGCTTCTTACGAGAGGCAAACTCGGACGAAGAGTTGGATGAGAGAATATACAGGTTAGGGGACTTCAAAGGGATCATGAATGTGGCAAAACGTGCGTGATAGTATCAGATTTTTCATCATTTTATAAGCTGATACGTTCGAACTATTAAAGGTGCAAAACGCATAGGCCTCTTATTTTCGTCTGCGGAGATTGACTTCACCCTCGACCCCAGAAGAGTTGGCGACATCCCAGATATCATCATCGACGATGAAAACTTCTCAGATGGATGTGGCCTTATCTCAAAATGGCTCGCGGTCCAGCTGAGCAAAAAGAAAAAGATCGTATTCCGAGGCATACGGTATACACCCAGCGTATTTCAGATTCGGTATGTCATCCAACCCTCTCCCAAGGTCCAGGAACTAATCTTATATAATAGGTATTTGGGGTATAAGGGCGTACTCATGTTACACCCCGAGCTTGATCGAGCCGGCCTCCAGCCTGTCGCCCAGTTTCGAAAAAGTATGAAGAAGTTCAACACCACCGTCGACCAGACGTTCTCCGTAGTCGGTTTCTCCAAGCCTTATTCCTTCGGTCGGCTCAACAACGACATCATCGTTCTTCTTTCCAGTCTCGGTGTATCCTCAACCGCGATCTTGTCAAAACAACGTGAGTACTTCGACTGGATAGAGAACGCATCAAAGGATCCCGTCAGCGCGTTTGATTTTCTTTCATGTTTATCGGAATACTCCCTCGCGGAACGCGTGTTACTCGAAGGTGTGGATAGTGATCAAGTAAAGAAAGAGATAAGAAGGCTACAGAACGCCGAAGTCGCGAGTTCCAGACAAGAGTTGACGCAGAAATTCAAGTCGAGGATTATGGTGCATAAATCGCGGAGGTTGTACGGTGTATGTGACCCTTTCCAAGTTTTGAAGGAAGGGCAAGTCCACATCCGGATCTCGGTTGGGAGGAAAGGGGCAACAACACCCATTCATGGCGATGTCATCATAGTCAGAAACCCTTGCTTGCATCCTGGTACGTATGTCGCAGTACGTACGACCAGATGGGATCTCATGATACAAAATTTACTCGCAGGTGATATCTTGAAGCTCCGGGCGGTCGATCATCCGAAATTGGGTCACCTTCTGGATTGTCTAGTTTTCGCAACTGTTGCACGCCCAGGGCATAAAGCTGCTCCTTCCATGAGTAGTGGGGGAGATCTTGATGGTCAGTCGCTTTGTTCAATGGTCGTGAGGGACACAGAACTGAATCAGGTTCGATTCGAACAGGAGACGAATTTTTTGTCTGTTGGGATGGCGATCTTATTCCTACCAAGATATCCGAGGTAAACCCTCCTTATACATTCTTTTTGTGTCTCGCCTGATCTCCACTGTCATATCACTAGTCGTACGACTATCCAGGAAACAAGGAATTCAATAAAAAAGAAGTCACACGGACAGATTTAGGCGCTCACTTCGCCTCGTACAACGCGTGAGTTTCTTAAACACGTATGCGTTACTGGTCTGACTTTTCAATAGCTCTGGGGTGGCAAAGGTGTCTGCATTACATGCGAAATGGGCACGCGTCAGCCCCAATGGTGCACTCTGCGTTGAGTGTCAAGAGCTCAACGCCCTCCATTCCCAATCTGTTGACGGGGCCAACATTCGCATACCGGAAAAGCTAACAACTCCACCAGAGCCAAGCGCAGCAATGGGCGAGTACATCCTTGACCAGCTAGAATCCGCCGCAGAGGAATTTTCCCAGAACTTCGCCAAATCCGCCTCGAGACGTGCCGAGATAGCATCTTTACCGCAAGAAGACGGAGAGACGCTTCTCGGGCAGCTCCTGCAGAGCCAGCAGAATTCGGTTTCTGAGTATGAGCTCTTCAACGTAGCCTACCGTCTGTGCCAGAAACACAACATCGACATCCGGCCTTACCTTGCGCAACTTGATTTCTCTGCTTTGTCCACCGTACAGAAGCATATCATGAGCACGACACTGGGATTATCTGGCGTGGACTATCCGGAAATTTGGAACTCTCTTGCGAGGTCAGATATTTTGAAACCTCAAGATTTGTATCAGCGAAATCTCGCCCAACCTTTCCAATTGCACAGGCTATATTCGTCTTTGAATAGTGGTCTAGCAACATTTTTTGGGTATCTAAGACGGGCTACGCAAGAGTACACTCGAAAGATTCTTATTATTCAGGTACGCTATGCCTTTCTCTTCCCGTGAAACTTTGAGGAAACTACTTATACACGCCCCTTCAGACGGATTCCCGATTTTCCATCGGAATATTCATGCGAGGAAAGATTCCTTGGGACGAGGACCCGGAAATCAAAGAATCGAACAAGGAAGGCGATGCGATGAATGTTGTCGTGTGCTCGTTCATGCCCAAGACCGCATCAACGATGGCCGAATCTATCCCTTGCCCAGTTGGCTATCGATTACACTGCAGCGATTATCGGTTCCAGCTGTATGACAGGAAAATCGGGAATACCTTCGTCTATGTCAATCGATCACCATCAGGTCTCAAGTCTGACGTAACGACCAGCATTGCCCTCGATAAAATATCACAAACCGTTCAAAGAGTGAGTGAATTGTTTGATATTCCTGATATTTATAATTCTTATAGTCCCTCTTTATATTTTTAAGCAACTCGGACGAGTCAATAAAGCTCCAGCGCTCGCCATCGAGCTTCATGTAGTTTCGAATCGTGATCGTGTTGCTCATCAATTGTTCGATCTCTGGTTTCAACAGTAAGCTTTTCATGTACCTTCTTTTTTTTTCTTACCTCGAGGCCTAACTCGAACCCAAAGTGTGCCCACTGAGGAAAAAATTCGGCGTTTTCAGCGTGAACCCGCGCCTTACCGTCTCAACGATCTCCAAGACGTGGATTGGGATGGAGACCTGCCATTGAAAAATATGAAAGATATATTCTTCCGCAATATTCCTGGCGTTCCACTGTCCTCCAACAGGTTAAAGCACAACAAATCATCGATGGCGGAACGTCTTGATCGGATGATGCTCCCCGAACTGGACATCATTATGGACTTCGCCATTAAATACCACGCAGAGGATGAACTCTTCCTCATTTTCGACCATGTGATTAATCAACAGCCCTTTCCAATGAACTTTGCTATCAGATGGATCGAACAATATCCAGTTCTCACCTTTACGCTTCTCAAAAGCTACCCGCCAAACGATGAAATGGAGTTGCCTCCCGAACTTGAACCCTTCGCATATCTTATCGTACGGCAGATCATTCGCTCTGCAAATGAAACCCGCATAGCCTCCTTGGTAGCATTGGAAAAAATTGCCAAAACTGTTGGTTCTTTGGTGCTGAATCATTACATCGAGTTGCTTATGCTCGCGGCCCTTTCTGTTCGTGGGAACACGCTGGTCCAGGAGGTGCTACTCATTCTGAACGAGAAACGAGTAGAATATCACACCGTATCTCCCAAGAATGAATACGGACGTCTTCACGCCCTCGGAGTAGCCTTTGAGCGAGCGGAAGAGGCAGCAGAGGAGTGTCCATGTAACGAGGATGGCCGACCACGTAGGAAGATGCGGGTTCCACCTTCACACGCAAGACTCAAATTCGGACCTGACTATTCACACAAATGGGAGGTTATTGCGACCGTTCGAATAGACGCGAGATCTGCCATCCGATTGCATTCGCATGTTCGACTACAAGCTGCATCCCGGTCCGAAAATCGTATCATCGACATTCCCATAATGGACGGTTTGGTCGTACAAGCCGGCAAAGGTGAAATGAAAATTAATTTAATTCACCCTGCGCCGGCTGAGATGGAGGAGATGGATTGGAATATGTATGATTGTGGAACTACATGTCCGTGACAATTCTCGTTTGTTGATCGTGAAACTAAAGCATCATCACTCGACCCATTCAGCAACGAGTTCTGCGATGATGGACGCCCTTCTGCGGATCCTTCAGGAGGAGGCAGATTCGTGTTGGTTTCATGGTCTCATCACCGGAGCCAGCTCGTCGGTCATCGATTTATCAGAACCGGAAGAGTTCGATCCCTCTCGAATAAGACCGGATGCTCATCTAAATGACAGCCAAATTAAAGCGGTTAGTTCTTGGAGGTCTCCTTTGTCTTTGATTTGGGGACCCCCAGGTATGTTACAGTCATGTCAAGGAAGTCTAGACATTTACGTGCACCCGCCAGGTACCGGAAAAACCACTGTCATAGTCCAAATTCTTCGTGATATTCTTATGAGCCACGAAACAAAACCTAAGATCCTCATGACTGCATCGACCCATAACGGTGAGATCATTTAGCCTTTCGGCCTTTTAAATTTATTTACACAGACAACCCAGCTGTGGACAACGTCCTGGAAAGATTCATTATTATGAATGAAGTTGAAACTAAACTGCAAGAAGACCAGATACTTCGCGTCGCCACTGATCAATCTAAGGTCAATCCATCGCTCCAGCATTATACCGTCAACGCTCGTGTCGGCGGGGACATGAACGAAAACAACAGACTCTTGAAGCAAGCTCAGGACCGCGTTGAGAAGGCGATCTTAATCTTCACGACCTGTGCAGGTACATGAATTGTTCAATATTTAACGCCTTGCCGCAGGACTCATACAGTATATCTATCTAGGTGCCGGTTTAGGCATTTTGAGGAAGCCGGATTTTGACATCGCTTTGATCGACGAGGCGTCTCAAATCACAGAGCCCTGTGCTCTCATCCCCCTTTCAAAAGGCATCAAGCGAGCTGTAATTGTTGGAGATCAGTGCGTGTCTGATGTCACAAGGCGAAAAGGTCAATAAAATCTAACTTCTCCCTATTTTTCAGCGTACAACTTCGGCCGACAGTCAAAAATTTGGGAAAGATCTTTCAGTTTGACGTATCCCTGTTGGAACGCTTGTACACAGAACCTGAAGATAACCCTCATCTTTCCAAAATAATGCTTGACGTCCAGTATCGGTCACCACGAATCCTCAACACCTTCCCATCCAACGAATTTTACAACGGCGAACTTAAAACAAGCGAGAGCAACGCCGAGGTTGCCAACTTTTTGGCTCTTGCGGAATTTCCCTGGCCTATTCTAAATGGAACGGTCGTTCCTGCGGTTTTCGTTCAATGTGGAGATCAGGAAGACGAGGACGGAGGTCGTTCGAAGAGCAATCAGGGACAAGTGGACCTCATTCATCGCATTCTCCCACTTATTTGCGCTCAAAAATCGGACACGCCTGTCGATTCAAGGCTGCGCGAGCTCAAGATAACGGTCCTCTCTCCATATGTAAAGCAAATCCAGGCCCTTCGTCGAAAGCTTCCTTCCTCTATCACCTGTTCGACCATTGATTCTTTCCAAGGACGAGAAAGTGACGTCATTATCTTTTCAACTGTCAGATCCAACGCAGAGGGGGATGTAGGGTTTCTTGACGATCCAAGAAGGTTGAATGTAATGTGGACTCGTGCACGATTGGCATTGATTATTGTGGGTCATAGGGGCACTATGACCTCCAATCCTTTGTGGAAGCGCGCTTTGGATGCTTGTACCGAAGTGGTATTGCCACCAGGGGAGGGAACAGCGTAATCACGCCTGCAGACTTGTCAAACCGTGTCCAAAATTCTATAGCAAGCCCGAATGTAGTCAACTTGATGAGGATAAAATTTTAGATATTTTTAAGCCAGAAAAATCAAAGGAGTCAGCCTGTAGCCAAGCATCACGACACGGTCCGAGTCGTTCGGTAGGGCAAAGTTTCTCGTTTCATGCTGAAAACGCGGCGAAAGACCGCGCGACATCGTTGGGATTTCGTTCTCAGTTCCCAGTTCCACTGGTGGGCAATGGACATCATTCCTCCCAAATCATGCGAACATCGATAATAAATCACTGAATGACAATGGTTTTTATTTGATTACGAAAAGTCTGAACCAAGTGCAGCCTCTTTTCAGAGTCGGTCGTTCTTGGAATTTGCACAAGTTATTGTTGGCACGACATAGCCAGAAAGTTAATAAACACACCAACTCGCAACAGAATTCCCAAACTTCTGTTGACCGAAGGGTTGAATAATCGTGAGCTCCACGCCGTACTTCTTGAGATCTTCAAATCGATCAAAAACTTTGCGCTCCATGTCGAAATCCCTTTCCCAAGTCTGATTCGTCAAGCGTATTTCGATCTTTTTCAATAGGCGATGAGGGACAGAGCGTTCACTGCTCTGGTCTTGGAAGATATCGCAGAGATAGGCCCACGAGGCTTGGCTCATCCCTTGAGTAAAAAGACATAGGCTTTGAAGCTTCGGAAGAGCCAAAGGGCCAGAACGCCTCGCTAGCGCCGCGAGGATACTTTCAGTGATGCAGCAGAGACCACGAATTTTAGGACCGCATAGATCAGACATGTCGACTGTCAGGGACGTAACAGAGGGAAAAAAATTGTTCCAATCAATGACGGAGTGCGAAGAGATGAAGGTGATCGTCAAGTTGAATTCTTGGAGAGGTGGTGCAGACCGGCTGAGGCAGGAGACCAAGCTATCAAAATCACTGTCACCTGATATTGTATAGTATTCGTGTTCCAGAGTGCGGAGAGACGGAAGTGTGAGGCAGTCAAAGAACTCTGAGCTCGATGAAAAACATGTCGTAAGGTCGTCAAGATGTTCAGCGACAACGGGCGATGTTGGTAGAGGAAACCCGTCGTCTTCGTCACTTGGTGTCTTCTCTTCGCTCAAGTATGTTATGCATTCGACGAGATTGGGAGCATTTCGTATAAAGTAAAACACTTCATCGATGGGGACAATGTACATGGCCATGCGTGTGAGGCGTTCAAATCCGCAAGGCAAATCCCATAGGCCAACACAGCCGTATCGAGGACCTGATTGGGAGATGGATCGAGGAAGGAGAACATGTCCCACGTCAAACGCGTTTGACCCAGCTTCAAATTCTTCAATCGACAAGAATTCCAAATCAGCAGGTGGAGAATCCTGCAGAGCGTCGAGTAGTTGATGAAGACAATATGGACAACGGCCGTGTAGTTCCATACAGCCCCAGCGGGTGGAATGAAACCGCAGGGCATTGATCATTTCGTCAGGTTTTGAGTCGAAGGAGGACGTCGTGCATGGCGCGGCACAAGCTGCGTCAGGGAAATTGATCCTGAGTGAAAGTGGCAAAGAGTGCGACCGAAGGAGCCATTCCTTCGCCACGTCGATGTTGGAGTAAGGACGTCCATGAGACTTGACTTGAATATTGAGTGAAGTCCACAATCGTGGTGTTGCGAGAGTGATGTTCCGCCACAGTTGGCATACGCTTCCTAAATGCAGAGGGGTCTTGAAATTGTAGATAATCTCAGAAGGTGCCTCGTTGACGATGTCGATGAACAATTTCGAAATGAGTTCGACAGGAAGCCGATTGATGAACGGTTTGTGGTAGTAGTTGAGTCGCCGTTTCAGTCCGTCGCGTTGTTTCGAGAGTTCCACGAGGATTTTCTGCATTTTCAATATCTCGGTGTCCAGTGCAACGATACTCGGACAGATACATCCTTCCAAGCTGTAGCCTGGCGCTGGACATTGATTGCCCTCAGGAGCTACCACCGTATTTTCTTCTGCATCCAGTTCCATGTAAAAAGTTTGTGTCCGTCGACGTATGTTTGGATTATCTTGCCTGAGATGAGTGGTAGGGAAGGAGAATGGAATTTACATAATCTCAATGAAAGTGGCGGTGGGTGCCGGCCCCTAACCGGCCGGGTCCGGCCCTGAAGTAAATACTAAAAAGGGAAGATTCAACAGAGCAAATTGTTGGCAAACTTGAGCTGTTCGAGGCTGGTCGGTGACCGAAGATCAACGACGCGCATATCAGAATGCTTCAAATCCTGTCAGATTGGCTTCCAACGTCTTCAAATCACCAAAATTGTTGAAAAAATAAAAATATGCCAGTATTACCGTGTTTGGAAATTATGTCCAAAACTGGAAGGCGGAGTTTAAACTATGTATCAAGCCTTGGTATCAGGCCATCGGCAAGGTATCGGCTACTGTCAGCGGAAACAAGCATTGAAGCACATTTACATCAACCTCCTTCGATACCGCGTTATCCGCTGTTCCGTTCAAGTTCCGTTATATATAAAGGATTGGGCAATTTAGCAAACCATCCACAGCGATTTCCCTACTACGCACCAGTATGTTCATGATAGACCCCTTAATTTTGTTAATTTATTGACAGATCAGGAAAACGTACAGCCTAGACCTATTCACCGAATAATCGATGGAGGCTGTTTCTCTTCCCTGCAGGAAGTGTCAATCAAACTGTTCTGCACTACACACTTACGCCCCAAACGATTGTCCGCTTCAGACCTGCGAGGCATGCAATCGCTTAACTGAGCTCGACAACCGGATCGCCAACCTTGAAGATCTCTTGGCCAAACTCTCACAGGAGCGACGAGATTTGAAGACCGTAATCAATCGTCACCATGACCCCATCATCCATCGTTTCCCGCCCGAAATTATCTCCCAAATTTTTACCTCATTCGTGGTGGGACATGGGTCAAAAACCACGGTTCATGGGTGGAATCCACTCCTTGTGCTCGGGGTAGTTTGCAGAGGATGGCGGGCAATCACACTGAGCTTACAAGAGCTGTGGGCGGAGGTCGTGATACGGATTCCCCAGAATATGTCCCCTTTGTGGCTTGAAATAACGAGGGTGTGGCTCAGTCGGTCTGGAGATCTTCCTTTGTCGTTGACGGTCAAGAACATGGATTCACCTGAAGCATGGCATGTATCCCGGATCATGGCCTCCGCTGATGCCTTTCAACTTATCCGATCCCATTCCTCTCGCTGGAAAGCGCTGAACGTGATTTCTCCCGTCGCTATACTCCGCGCGCTCCTCAACGGACTCGACGTCTCTGGTGTCGAAGAACTTAGTATCACTACCGACTCATACTCGATTTCGACAGAAGCAGAATCAGAAATGCAACCACACCCCCAGTTTTCCCCGAGGAAGCTCTTTATCTCAATTTACTCGTTACTGGACAACATTTCAATGCGATATAGCAACCTTACCTCCCTTGAGGCGTATGCCATCGGTTCCAACGAACTGCTACATCTACTCCAGCAGTCAATACACCTACAGAATTTGAAGGTCGGAACCACCACCCGTCCCAAACGACTCGTAGGAGACCCTTACCCAGAACCAACTACTCAGATTATCCTGGACTCATTGACATCGCTTGATATGACTATGGGCTCTGTCAAATGCACTCTCCTTTGGCATTTGACACTTCCATCCCTCAAGAGCCTCCAATACCGATTCCATGGTCCCGCTCCTGAAACCGATCTAGACGCCCTTGCAGAGCTTTTAGCGCGATCTTCACCACACCTTGAAGAATTCACGTTTATCTGTGGTACATCCGAGGGCTCTAGATACGACTTCCATCCAGAGGAGCATTCTTATCATAAAATACCTGGCGTCACACATCTGGTTCTTCACATACACCCCACAAACGATGTGATGAGAAGAGGAGAGAAACTTCTTCGTCCACTTGGAACTGGAAGACAACCGTTGACGCTTCCTAATCTTCGTGACTTAAACATTACTGCCCCAGCGCTATCACCGACAAGTTGGTCTGCAATTTGCGACGTTTTTGGACATCACTCTGTCACTCAAACTGGGCCAATGGAACAAATGAATACTGGGAGACCTATAGAAGGGGTCTCGGTCAACCTTTATCGAGACTCAGACAGGAGTCATTTGCAAGATGGGGTGCTCATCGACCGGACTTCATACTTCCGCCTTCGCGATATTCGAGACTCAGGCGTCAAGATAAAGATCATAGCGCCGGACTCATCGCGCAATGAGAAAACTATTGAGGTCTTAGATGTGTATAGGGATAACTACTAGGGTGGTAAGTAGGATTCGTAGGGTTCTGGTCAGAAAGTAAACTCTTGGATAGTAATTAGTAGAATTTGAGTAGAATGTCGGTTTGCGCAATTCGGCCGGCAGCCAGTGCGGGTGTTAAATATTTAAATTTGAATCTCAGAGCGTGACAGGAGTAATTCATGTGAGAGTGACAAGCCCCTGGCTACATACTTCTTTCTTGTTTCCTTCCTGTTCTTTTCTTTGCAGAAAATCACCCCCAAACCTTGAATTTCTCGGCAAAATGGACGACGAAACGGCAGAAATAGAGCTAGTAAAGCAGCTCACATTTTGCTTGGTCGATTATCAACTCATTTTTTGCATTGCAGTTACAACAGAACTTGAACAAAACCCGACAAATATCCAAACGAATGACAAGTACGCCAATGTAGAGCCTTTTATATGCCCAACACTCACCTAACCAGCTATTCTCGACAGCTTCGATACTCGACTCGCCAAACTCGAAAAGTCCATCTTTCCATTGTACAATGCCACGCAGGTTTTGAATCGACGGAGAAACAGTGAGTTTTGGAATTTTGCCAATAGATGAATGAGCGTTGACGCCATACACCGACAGATATCGATCAGACACTAGCCAGAATTGAAGACTTGGCGAGTAACCAACAGGATCTGGCCATCGACGAATCTTTGATTCTGCGAGGTCCGCAACCTGGCCAAATTGGGGCGTACAAAGATGCACTAGAGCGTTTGAACACGAGCATAGCGTTCGACGCTGCTGATTTGGATCTTGCGGCCGCGGTAAATACACTTTATGTCATCTCTTTCTTGTATAAAGGCTGACAATTTGCTTTAGGCGCGACTAGTGGAGACAGGAGCAAAGAAACTCACCCAACTATACACCAAAGTCGTTGCCGAAGGGTCTTCAGGAATAACGCCCGCGCCAGGCTCGGAATACATGATGACATCCTTCCCATCGTCGCTCCTCCCAACCCTCTCTCCCGTCGTCAACTTTCTACGGACTCTGCCACTTCCAGCAACACACCCGTCTCATCCCGCATCTGCGACCATCTTGGCGACGTTGCAAGAAGCCCAGCAAGGATACGCTGACATGCGAGGAAATTGGAGTGTGAAATGCTTAGAAGGACAGGGGAAGCGATTGGTGGCTCGAGCAGAGTCTGTAGACCCACTGCAGACCGGCCGCGAGTTTAGGGATTGGGTGGAATTGATGTTAGGAACTGCCGAGGTTGGTCAAGTTCAATCTGCCACTGAAAGCTTCATCTGACTGTCTTCACAGGAAGAATACAAGCTTCTACTCGAACTCAGCCCCTTATCGAGTCCACCGATGGTCTCCTCGGCATTCGGAACGCTCATGATCCCCATCCTCAAACTGTTCAACACGGTGCTGACGCAACTCATCAATCTCGTCAAGAAATCCCTACACAAATACAACTTCCTAGCCCTCTCGGCCTACGAAGGACTGCTGTCGCTCCAAAGGCACTGGGAGGACGTCCTCTCTCGTCGTGGGGCGGATCACTCGGGTGACAAGAACGAACTGAAGGAGGGACTGCAGAGCCTGCGCGCTATTTGTCTGCGCAGTTTCCCAGAATTTTTGGCAGATGTGAAGATGGGTGCCATGGCGAGGGGTGCGGACACGAACACGAAGTTGATGGATTTCGTCACGTCGGTATGTGCTATGTTTCAAGAGATTTTCACGTTTAATTTTGTATTTCTTGTAGACCATCGCGTACATCGAACGAATACCTCAAGTGCAAAGTGCAGTCGAGGCAGCACTGTATGCTCTGGGAGACGGGAACTGGAAAATGGGTGAAGGCATCCAAGTGGGCAAGGGGGCGAAAGAAGATGATGATGGCAGCATCGTAGAGCATTTTATCCGTGAGTTGGGCCCATTAAATAATTCCATCCCAGAAAAACTAAAATCTCGACAGATGACATTGTGACGACTGCGATCGCGAGTCTGAACACCGTCTCACGGACCGCTCGGCGCACACCCTACAGCTCCGTCTTCCTCCTCAACAACATTTCGCATCTCCGCAAGCAACTCCTCATTCAACCTAAAGATGACAGCATCCTGGCGTTGCTCTCACCCTCCACATCCGAGGCCCTCAACTCAGCATTCCGTACAGCGAAGGCGGGCTACTTTGACCTGAATTTCTCTCCTCTGATGCAAATTTTCACCGACGACCCAAAGGATAAATCGAACAAGGCGGCCGCGAAGGAGAAATTTACTCGGTTCTTCGATCTTTTTGATGAGCTGATTGAGAGACACCGTTTTGCTGTGGTGTTGGAGGACGACGAGGAAGGGAGAAGGGAGATCGGGGATGAAATCGTGATGCTTGTCGTGCCATCCTTCCAACGGTTCACACAGAAGCAGAAAGATAAGGAGTTTAGTAAGAGTAAGTCTTTTCCTCACCCATGCGTGCTTGATGCATAAACTAATGGCGTCGCGTGTAGATCCTCAGAAATGTATGTCTTTTTCTTTCCAAAAACATGTGCCCTTCAATAACGGCCACACGTTCAGACATCAAACGAACTGCCGAAGACGTCGAGGCGCAGCTCAAAAGCATCTTTGCGCGATAAAGTGTTTGATACCGGTACGATTGTCAATCGGTTTAGTGTCCTGCCGCTTCTTCTTTCTCTCATACCCATTCCCGGTCCTCTTGTATTATCTATTGTATCTCATGACATTCTTGTTTCGAGCCATGCGTCGACTTTCAAATTTACCATATGTTTTGACCTTAGATGAAGTCAACGGAAGTCATACTGGTCCACCTCACCGCCTCGTGTGCCATGTCGCCCATTTCGTTGCGAAGATGAAGGAGACCACAAACATATGGCTTGCTTCGTCGTGGATTCTCGATTCTGACACGCTCTGTTTCGTCATCCCACCTTTTACAGTTCTGGAATGGTCGACGGCATGAATTTTTGCAACATATTTTGGGCAGCAAGTTACGAGCCATACACGTCGTCTGACCTGGCAGCAATGAGCATTGCGTGATAAAAATAGCCCACCACTATTTCGACATTGGAACAAACGGAACGAAGCGCGTTGCTTGAACTTCGACCATTAGGTGTTCGTCATATTTCACGGGCTGTGACCATGCTGTCAGTAATGATATGTATGCGGCTCTGTCTGTCTGTTACCGTTCTGGACTCACCCACCATATTGTTTTCCTAGTGATTTGTTTGGGACACAGCGATAAGGTCGACTCGATCCCGAGTCCCCCGCGTGGCTTTATCTCCCGCTTTCTCTGCAAATTAACAGTTTCCTCAAGGATTACGACCAGGAAAAGCCACCGCGTTGAGACTATCAGCAACCACAGAACCTTCGAAATGACTGGACATGGGAAGAACATCTTCAACATTGGACTTCTGCCACAAAAATATCCTGGTCTTGGCACGGGCTTGGCAGTGTCCCCAACCATCCCGGAGAGTCGACTGACTGGGAGCCATGTTGCGTGTCGTTGGACTATCTTAAACGATTTGTTTGTTTCTCACACCGTACGACTAGTGCAGCGCTAATGCATGTGGATGCTTGCGCGCCAAGATGGATATGCTGGGACAAACTCGTTCATGCCGGATGGTCGGCAACTTGTTTGCAGTTATCGCTGTCCACTTTCTGCAGCTTTCTGCAGAGCATTGGACGCTTGGCGTACATCACTGGCCAAGACTCTAGGTGTTGTAATGTATACAATCGTTAAACCCAATTCACCAGGACTCGGGGCACAACTGCCAAAGAACCCAACGAAGAACATTGACCCAGGTGGATGAACGGCAGTAACTCGACTTTATCTTACTTTTTGTTCGCATTGGATCTTGAAACTCGTATTGACTTCTATTGATATGCTATCTCTTGCAGTACTCAGGCTACATCCTGGTTGATATAAAAGCTCGAAAGGATTTCAAGATGATACGAGGCAAGATATCTTGGCGACAAATCCATTCAACTCAGTACATACACTGCAGCATTTCACCATGACGTTGTTCAAGAAACTCTTCTTTTCCGTCCTCTTGGCAGTCTCCTTGACTTCCTCCGTCAAAGCTTCGCCTCATTCGCCATCCTTGAAGCACAGCACCCATCGCACTCGCCAAGTGACTCCAGACCTCGCCATTGAGACTTTCCACCCTTCCAGTACCTTTGAGGTTTTTCACGTTTTCAACTTGCCATTGATAGAAAGCTGATTCACCTTAAAAAGACTTTCGGTACAGGAATCGACCACCCACTCTCTAAACGAGCAGAATTCATGCTCAAGGATGCTGCCCTTGCCTTTGTCGGGTCTCGTCTTTCTCTAGACGCAAGTGCACTCACTTTCAAGTCCGGATTTTCTGGCGAGGCGGCGCAACATGCCTACATCAAACAAACTCATGTATGGCCAAGTTGATCTATTTCAATTGCTGTTGGTGACATTTCTATGCGAAGGCTGGTGTACCCTTCGCTAACGCCGTAGCCAACGTCGCATTCAATCACGATAATAAGGTATGCTTTTTTGTTCTCTGATATTTCTTCAGTCCTAATTGATGATGATGAACAGGTGGTCTCTTTTGGATCATCGTTTGTCAAGCCCAGTACGCAGCCTGTCTCGTTCCTGTCTTCCAGGATATGAGTCAACTAATGACTTGATCATCACCCTAGCCAAGATCGCTTCTCCCACTCCAGCGTTATCAGTCCAAGATGCTATCGCTGCGGCTGAGAAGGTTCTCGGCGGAAAGTTCAACGACCACCCACCGACACTCGAATACGTATCCAAGGCTGACAACACTGCTGTGCTCACCCACGTAGTCCAAATCGAGAACGCCGCCACTGGCGCTTGGGTCGAGGCCTTCATTGACGCACATTCAGGCGAGCTCGTCACTGTGACCGACTTTGTGGCCAAATCTTCGGTGTGTATATGTATCATTCTCTTTACCTTTCCTCTTAACAAACCTTTCACCCACGACCATCTTCTAGTACCTCGTTTTGCCGTTCCAAAAGGAGATTCTCACGCAAGGGTTCGAAACCCTTACTGACCCTCAAGACTTGGTGGCGTCTCCTTCAGGTTGGCACTCCACCGGAACGACTAACACGACGTGAGTAATTCAAGGGTTTCTCCTCAAGCTCTGAACTGACTTTCTCGTAGGACAACGGCGTAAGTACCGTCCTTCACTTTCCAAATCTTCCTTGTCAATGACCTTTTTTTGGAACTTTAAGCGGAAACAACGCCATCGCTTTCAAAGGGACCCAGAGTTCCGTCACGACCCAGTCATCGAGTGGTCTTAATTTCATCTTCCCTCAGTCTGCGACCACTTCGCCGACCACGACCGCGAACGTCGACGCCGCCCGTGTCAACGCGTTTTATATTGTCAACTCAGTCCATGATTTGGCGTATCGGTGGGTATCCTGACGCCCATGCTGTGTTTTCTGCTCTTTCATTGATTTCGTACAACTAGTTATGGATTTACTGAAGTATGCAGTTCGGATATCATATCTAGTATCCCACTGATATCCCAGTCGACCGACAGGCCGCCTTTAACTTCCAAGTCAACAACTTCGGTAAAGGAGGAACCGGAAACGATCGTGTCACTATCTCCGTTCAGGATTCTGCAGGCACCGATAACGCAGACTTCTCGACTCCAGCAGAGTAAGTGACATGTCATTCTTTTTGTAAATTTAGTTAATGTGTGATCACTCAGTGGACAGTCCGGTCGGATGAGTAAGTCAATTCCGCTTGGTATAACTTTCCAGCTATAAATTTTGCTGCGTACAGGGATGTTCCTCTGGGACTTCACAAACGTAACTTGACACATCTCTCGTCCATCTGGGCATTGCATTTATGTTTCTTGACAGCCTAATCGCGACGGTGCCTTGGAGAATGATATCATCGTTCACGAGAATACACACGGGATCACAAACAGAATGACCGGCGGTGGAACAGGACGTTGCCTTCAAACTACGGAAGCTGGCGGAATGGGCGAAGGTGAACTCATATATTCTGTTCTCTCTGATCGAAATAATGACTGGTTATATCATAGGTTGGTCTGATGCAATGGCGGGGTAAGTCCTGAGAGGATTTGTCGTGGTTGAATGGACCCACACTCACCTCCTCTTAGCTGGACAGAGAAGACCTCCAGTGCAGTTCCTGACTATGTGATGGGACAGTATGTAATCAACTCTGCCGCTGGTATCCGTACGCACCCATATTCAACCTCTGCGTACGAATCAATCATCCTCCTGTCCGTAACACCTACTAATAAGCTATCCGACAGGACTGTCAATCCTCTACGCTACTCGAGCATTAAGACCTTGAACGAAGTTCATGGTAACTTTCTTCCTTTCTACAACATTGCCAGCTCTAACCATTTCAAAATTCGTTTGGACAGACATCGGAGAGATTTGGGCGAACATCCTTCACAATGTCTACGCAGCGCTCGTGAGCGCTCATGGCTGGTCAGCGACTGCTCGTACGAACCCGGATGGAACTGAGGGCAACATCGTGTACCTCCATCTCTTCCTCGATGCCCTCGCGCTCCAGCCCTGTAACCCAACCAGTAAGCAGGATATTTATGATGAAAAAAATGATAGTGGAACTCACACACATTCAACCAAAAGTGCTTACCGCTCGTGATGCCTGGATACAAGCAGATGTGAATAGGTTCGGAGGGGCTAATAAGTGCATCCTATGGAATGCCTTTGCCAGCCGCGGCTTAGGCACTAATGCCGCTAATCACAACGATGGCTCCGCAGTCCCATCTGGGTGCTAAAGGGGCGGGTTCGTGTAGTAGACTTACGACGATTGTGTCTGTACCTGTGTAGAAGATTCGATATTAAATATTCAGAGCCTTACAAGCGAACCTTCATATAAATTGTATTACATCACTTCGAATCACTTCATTATAGTAAGGCTAAGAGATTGTCTTCTTGGTTCTTGGCAAATGCTTGGTATGTAAGCTTGGCTCTATGAAAAATAGGCGCTCAGAAGCGCTCTTGGTTTTATTTTGGGTTATCGAAGGAAGACGTCATGACAGGCTGAGATTTAAATCAACTTGAATGGGAAACGGCGTCAACCTTACCAAGTGGTAACAAATATATGCTGATATATGTCAATGATGCTGACTTTGGAGAACAACGACGAATTGGAACTTTCCTAAAGATTTTCCGAGCAGAATGGAACGCTCTGAAATTTCTCATATCGTATACCCAAGACATACGATCCGTTTCGATTGAGATCGTCCGAGAGGCATGTACCATGTTGGACCTGAGCGTCACTGGGAAACGGGGTTAAAAATAGACATCGTAAAAGTGCTAAAAATAACATCTCGGAGTCGCGTTCAGCGTTGTGCTCGTGTTATATACTACCCGCTGATTATCTCAGGCCACATGCATTACTCAGAAAGTCGGGGACAAATCTATTATACCCTCATGTTCATCTCAGCTAGTAGGACTCCGATTGGACGAACCATGAGGCGTTCTACCGAATGTTCAAGTGATGTTGTAATAAGTACGGTGTTCGAGCCAACGCTACTCGTTCAATTGGGCTTCTTTCCTATCACCGACCATGCGTTGCACCGTTTTTTAGGAAATGCTGGCGCATTGCACCTACATTATCGCAATATGTTGTGGTCAGAACGGCTGAGCGACTAAGCCCGCGCTGGATCGTGAAAGCTATAAAGCTGGGGCTCGCGTCCAGGTATTTTTCAAGCGTCTCTGCTCTCTGTCTGATATCCTCCTTCAGAATGGTCTCTTTCAACAGGTTCTTCGTTTCAGTCTTCCTCGCTGTGACCTATGCAACCGGCTCCTGGGCAGTTCCATCGCCCTCGTCCACCCTGAAGCATACCACACACCGAACACGAACCTTGGCCAATAATGTTCAATTGGAGGTCTTCAATCCCCCAAGCACCTTCAAGGTTCGTCAAGCTCATCCACCTCTTTACCATAACCCAAATTAATGATAACTTATCAGACCTTCGGAGCCGGAATCGACCACCCATTATCCAAACGCGATGGGTTTGATCTTGAAGCCTCTGCCAAAGCCTTCATTGGATCGCAGCTCTCAGTTGACCCAAGCAGTGTTCAATTCCATTCTGGATTCTCTGGGGAGGTTGCCAAGCACGCGTACATGAAGCAGACTCATGTTCGTACTTCGTTTCTTGTTTTAAAATCAGCTTGTTCAAAGAGGCTCTTTAGGCCGGAATTCCCTTCGCAAACGCGGTCGCGAACGTTGCCTTCAACCATGACAACAAGGTATACCTCATTTATGGTTTCTATCGTTCATTTACTAACATTTTATCTAGGTCGTGTCCGTCGGTTCGTCGTTCGTCACCCCGAGTACGTGAATCGATCATGAGTTGAAAATAAATTCTGAATTATGATATTTTCAGAATCAATCGCGTCGACCAGACCCACCACTACTCTGGATGATGCCATCGCTACCGCGGAGAAGGCGCTCAACGGAAAGTTCAACAACTTCCCCCCAACCCTCGAGTTCTTCGTCAAGCCAGACAACACCGTCGTCCTCACTCACGTGGTGCAGATCCGCAACGAGACTGCCGGTGTCTGGGTCGAAGCGTTCGTTGACGCCCACACCAACCAACTTGTTTCTATTGTTGACTTTGTCACCAAGGCATCTGTAAGTCCTCCACGTGGCCACGGTAGAATTCAAAATTTGAACAGAACTCTCAACTCCCATTCAGTACCGTGTGCTCCCCATCCAAGAGGAAGTTCTCACAGAGGGTTTCCAAACTTTGCAAGACCCGGCTGATACTTTCTCATCTCCTTTCGGATGGCACGCTACCAGTGCCACCGGCGCCAATTCTACGTATGTATTGACATCGAGTCCACTCAACCAGATTCTTATCTCTTGTGATTATAGAACGACTAGCGGAAACAACGCTATCGCCTACAAGGGTTCTCAGAGTTCGCTGACCACGCAATCCTCCTCGCCCCAGAACTTCATCTTCACCCAGAGCCCATCAAGTGCTCCCACCACTCAAGCGAACCTGGATGCTGCGCGTACAAACGCCTTCTACGTCGTGAACACCATCCACGACATCACCTACAGGTAAGCTTCTTTGCTTGAAACGGTTTCTTTTGATTCATAACCATACCCAGGTACGGTTTCACCGAGGCCGCGTTCAATTTCCAGCAGAACAACAATGGCAAGGGTGGAGCGGGTAACGACCGTGTCACCATCTCTGTTCAGGACTCTTCCGGAACTGACAACGCCGATTTCTCGACCCCTGCTGAGTACGTTGAGTTTCGTGCGGTTTATTGCATCTAGTTAATGGCTTTCCCTTTACCAGCGGAACCTCTGGCGCAATGAGGATGTTCCTTTGGGATCAAACCTCTGTACGTTTTTTGTTTTTACAACGTGATCTATCCGCCGATGATCTATCCGCTGAATCATACCATAATCTCAGCCCAAGAGAGATGGTGCCCTCGAGAACGATATTGTCAGCCACGAAATGACGCATGGTATCACCAACCGAATGACCGGTGGAGGAACTGGAAGGTGCCTGCAAACCACTGAGTCTGGTGGAATGGGAGAAGGTTGGTCGGATGCTATGGCCGAGTATGTGTCGTTTTCAAGCAATATTTGGTTTAATTGTGCTGACTGGTGGACATCTTAGCTGGCTCGAGAAGAAATCTTCTGCTGTTCCTGACTACGTTATGGGACAATACGTTACCAACAACCCAGCTGGCATTCGGTCGAACCCTTACTCAACTGACGCGTATGTCCTACTCCTTGTATGAATCAAGACCAAAGTCGCTGACCTTTTGTTCCCGTAGCAATGTGAACCCCCTCCGATACTCCAGTCTGCAAAATCTTAGTGAAGTCCACGGTACGTAGCATAACCGCATATTTGAATCTCCGCGTTTAACGATAAAAATATAGAAATCGGAGAGGTCTGGGCGAACATCCTTCACAATGTCTATGCGGCCCTCGTTGGTGCCCATGGATGGTCGGCCTCTTCTCACACTAACCCAGCCGGAACCGAAGGCAACATCGTCTTCATGCACCTCTTCATCGACTCCCTCCCCATCCAGCCCTGTAACCCAACCTGTAAGTCCTTCTGCTGTCGTAACGGTATAATGTATTGCGACTTCATGCCAACCCTCTTCTCTACAGTCCTCACCGGCCGTGATGCCTGGATTCAGGCCGATGCCAACAGGTACGGAGGTGCCAACAAGTGTCTCCTCTGGAAAGCGTTTGCCAGCCGTGGTCTTGGCGTCAACGCTGCCGACCAGAATGACGACAGCACTGTTCCTAGTGGATGCTAGACGCCATCCACAAGAGACCCGTGCGCGCAAGAGTGACCTGAGGGAAATCAGCCATACCCTCCACTATTACGTACCTCGAAAATGCTGTATTTATTAGCCATTGAATAGATGTGAAATCGGAGCTTCGATATTTTATTTGGAGATCGGCTTCTTAAGCGCTTGAGCATCGGTCGTTTCGGGAAGATATGCAGTCAGCACTTGAAAGCGTGTTGAAAAAATCTTTATGGTTTTCTAAGTAATGGAATCAAATGATGTTTATGGTCATATCCCCTCCTCAGTTGAAACTTGAGATATAGCTTTTCATTATTTCTCCTGAAGGCTCTCGGCTGCCTATTTGATGTTAATGCAAAATGCCGTCACCTAACATGTCGGATATGGTGTAACGGCTAACATTGCCGCCTCTCACGAGTTCGCGGCAGCTCGGGGTTCGATTCCCCGTATCCGAACTTTTTCTAGTGCATTCTTAGAATCTTGTCGCTTTATGTACTGTCTCGATCGCACCATCTCAAAACCGTCCCAATTCGCATTACAGATTTGACCTACCAAGACTCTGAATGCCTTACAGAGGGTGGGCAATATTGTTCAAGGACGCCGTTTGGTCAAGGAGCCTGGAAAACCAGGTTTGAATTGAGGCGAAAGGGCGTCGGTCATCCCAGTGCCGTAAGGTGATCCTTGGGTAACATCTGCCAGTGATTGGTCCAACGACGGGAGCTCATCTATTTGTGCATTAGTGTGCATTCGTGACACCTATGCCAGCAAGAAGGGTGTTTGAACATAGTCCTGGAATTGCGTGAACACTTTTACACCTACTTGGCGTTCAAGGTGGGCAATGCAAACAGTGTTACTTCTTCACGATCACCTAATGGCTGATTCGAAAGATAGACCCTGAAGAACCAGGAAATATGACAGACCGGAAACAAATGGTAGCGGTAGGTTCGCGATGATACCGTCCTGAACAAGCAACTGCGGATGATCGGTCCCCGCAAATTGTTATATTTTTATACCCATCCGCTTCTGAGGAATAGCCCCGTTTCGAGTGAGATGGTCCGAGGGACCTGGACCATGTTGGACAAATGTTGGACCTGAACGACGCTGGGAAACGGGTTAAAAATACACATCACGCAGACTCTTCGGAGTCGCGTAGTACAGTGTTGTGCTCGTGTTATGTCCTCCCCATTGATTATCTCAGGCCACCGCATTGCTGAGAAAGATGGACACAAATATATGTGATACCCTCATGTTCATCTCAGCTTGTAGGGTTCCGAAGTGGATGGGCCATGAGGCCTACTACAGGATCTTCAAGTCATGTTGCAACGCGTACGTGGTGTGCCAGTCTATGCTACTCGTTCAACTGGGCTTCTTTCTTATCACCGACCATGCGATGCACCGTCTTTCAGGAGATTTTGGCGCATTGCACATATTTTTTTTTCACAATAGTTTGTGGTCATACCGGCTGGCCAAATGAACCCGGATTCGAATGTCAAAGCTATAAAGCTGAGGCTCGCGTCTAGGTATCTTCCAAGCGTCTTCTGCTCTCTCTCAATTTGCCATCTGCGTTCAGAATGGTCTCTTTCAACAAGTTCTTCGCGTCAGTTTTCCTCGCTGTGACCTGTGCAACCGGCTCCTGGGCAGTTCCATCGGCCTCGACGTCTAGCCTGAAGCATGCAACACACCGAACACGAAGCTTGGCCAACGACGTGAAATTGGAGGTCTTTAATCCCCCAAGCACCTTCAAGGTTTGTCAAGCGCATCGACCTCTTGAACGTAACCCAAACTTACGATAAACCACCAGACCTTCGGAACCGGAATAGATCACCCACTGTCCAAACGTGATGTCTTTGATCTGGCAGACTCTGCCAAGGCCTTCGTTGGATCACAGCTCTCAGTCGACCCGAGCAGCGTTCAATTCCACTCAGGATTCTCTGGGGAGGTGGCTCATCACGCTTTCTTGAAGCAGACTCATGTTCGTACCATTCGTTTCTCAATTTTAAATCGACATGTCGAAAGAAGTTGTTTAGGCCGGAATTCCATTCGCAAACGCAGTGGCGAACGTTGCTTTCAACCACGATAACAAGGTATACATCATTTATAGTGTCTCGTTTCCATCGTTCTTCTGGCACTGACATTTGATCCAGGTCGTGTCTTTGGGCTCGTCGTTCGTCACCCCGAGTACGTTCAAAGCATCCATCACAATTCGAGAATAAATCCTGAATTATGATATTATTAGCATCAATCGCATCGACCAGGCCCGCCATTACTCTAGATGATGCCATCGCTACCGCGGAGAAGGCACTCAACGGAAAGTTCAACGACTTCCCCCCAACCCTCGAGTTCTTCGTCAAGGAGGACAACACCGTCGTCCTTACTCACGTGGTGCAGATTCGGAACGAGCCTGCCGGTGTCTGGGTCGAAGCGTTCGTTGACGCCCATACCAACGAGCTTGTTTCTATCGTCGACTTTGTCACCAAGGCATCTGTAAGTATTCCATACAAGAACTCTACTTTCAAATGCATCGCTCAACTCCCATTCAGTATCGTGTTCTCCCCATCCAAGAGGAAATTCTCACGGATGGTTTCCAAACCTTGACGGACCCTGCCGATACTTTCTCATCTCCTTTCGGATGGCACGCTACCAGTGCCACCGGCGCCAATTCTACGTATGTATTGGCATCGAATTCATTCTACCAAATTCTCATCTCTTGTTGTCTTAGAACGACTAGCGGAAACAACGCCATTGCCTTCAAGGGGTCTCAGAGCTCGTTGACGACCCAATCCTCCTCGCCCCAGAACTTCATCTTCACCCAGAACCCAGCCAATGCTCCCACCACACAAGCCAACCTCGACGCCGCCCGAACCAATGCCTTCTATGTAGTAAACACCATCCACGACGTCACTTACCGGTAAGCTCGTAATGATGTTTGTCAACTTTTTTTGTCATTCATCACCCTCTGCAGGTACGGTTTTACCGAGGCCGCGTTTAACTTCCAGCAGAACAACAACGGTAAAGGCGGAGCGGGCAACGACCGAGTCACTATCTCTGTTCAAGACTCTGCCGGAACCGACAACGCCGATTTCTCGACCCCTGCTGAGTATGTTGAGCTTACTGCTGTGTGTTCCACGCGTCTAATGGTTTCTTATTTACTAGCGGTACCTCAGGTGCAATGAGTGAGTTGATGTATCCGATTGGAATAATGAGGATTTTCTGACTTTGATCAGGGATGTTCCTTTGGGATCTCACCACTGTACGTTCTTTTCCAGACTTAGAACTTTGCTTTGTCAACTGAAGGGTACCAAAATCTTAGCCCGAAAGAGATGGTGCCCTCGAAAATGATATCGTGAGCCACGAGATGACTCATGGTGTCACCAACCGAATGACTGGTGGAGGAACTGGACGGTGCCTACAAACCACTGAGTCCGGTGGAATGGGAGAAGGTTGGTCCGATACTATGGCCAAGTATGTGTCGTTTTCAAAAAATATTCGCCATGATGATCATGCTAATCGGTAATTATTTCAGTTGGCTCGAAAAGACATCTGCTGCTGTTCCCGACTACGTTCTGGGACAATACGTCACGAACGACGCAGCTGGCATCCGCTCACACCCGTATTCAACCAGCGCGTATGGTCACATTCTTTTTATGACCCGAAGTCAACATCGCTGACTTTTGCTTCGTAGAACAGTGAATCCACTCCGATACTCTAGTCTACAGGGTCTCACTGAAGTCCACTGTGCGTGACATAACCACATATTGAATATCTAATCTAAGGTTTAACGATAAAAATATAGCCATCGGAGAGGTCTGGGCCAACATTCTTTACCAGGTCTACGCCGCCCTCGTTGGCGCCCATGGATGGTCAGCCACTTCCCGCACCAACCCAGCCGGAACCGAAGGAAACATCGTCTTCATGCACCTTTTCATCGATTCCCTCCCCATTCAACCCTGTAACCCAACCTGTGAGTCTTCCTGCTGTCTCTTTCCGACTTTCTCACCGACCTTTTTTGTCTACAGTCCTCACCGGCCGTGATGCATGGATCCAGGCCGATGTCAACAGATTTGGAGGGGCCAACAAATGTCTTCTGTGGAACGCGTTTGCGAGCCGTGGTCTTGGTGTCAATGCTGCCAACCACAAGGACGACAGCACTGTTCCTAGTGGATGCTAAACGTAAACGTATTTATAATATACCCGTGCGCAGGAGTTGCCTGAGGGATGTCAGAAATACGCTCCAATACTTATTCAAGACGCGCTTTGCCAATGCTGTATTTATTAGTTATTCAATATATATGACACAGGGATTTCGATGTTTTCTTTGGAGATTCAAGTTATGTACAACTGCCTGAGCGCCTAACACCCAGGCGTTGAGTTTGAATTTGAGCGCTTGAGCGCTAGACGATCTGGCGGCTTTCCGTCAGAGTCGTTTCGGAGAACGATCATAAGTTAGTACTGTCAGTGCTTGAAGCGGTATCGAAACAAACTCCAGATAATTTCAAGTTCATGATAGAATCGAATGGTGATGTTTGTGGTGCATCATGAGTATCCTCCTCAACTTACAGTTGATTGCGAATATATTCGTAGTAGATCACAAAAACCTGAAATGAATAAAACAAGATACAATCGCTGGCACATCTCAAATTTGGACACAACACAAAATAGTACCAACTTTACAAATATTACATACCGACTCTTAAGGCCTCAGAGAGGGTGGGCGAGCGTCAGATTGTTCAAGAAAGCCATTTGCGGCCCCCTGAAAGTATCCGCAGTCAGTGTTGTTGGAACAAACCCATCCAAAAACGTCAACATCTGCGGTGACTGCGGTGTGTACTGGGGCCATAGGACGTTTCCGAACCCGTTGGGATTCAACGTATTCACGAAACGCACGAGGTAGTTGGTTAATTCCTCCCCGCCGTATACGTTAAGAAGGTCGGTGACGTGCATCTTTTGCCACCCGATTCAGATCAGTGAAGCACTACAGATGAGCTTTACGTATACTCACTGCTCCGAGAATAGGAAGTGTCTTGAATCGTTGACTGACTGTTAAATGACGCATCGTCAATCGTAGTCTTGAGGACTGTCAAATACACGTACGGAATGCGAATACAGGCTGCTTTCCGGACCTATTTTGTAGCAAAAATCGTCGAGGAGCCTGGAAAACAAGGTCGCCCTGGAATGATGCCAAGCGTTTGAATTGAGGCGAAAGGGCGTCAGTCACTCCCGTGCCGTAAGGCGATCCTTGGGTAAGATCTGATGGGTACAACGATGCGAGCTGAGCTATTTCGGCATCTGTGACACCTATGCCAGCAAGGAGGGTGTTTTGAATATAGTCCTGGAATTGCGCCTCGGTCCTACGGGAAAGAATTATGTTTGGAATCAATAGAAAACATATTTGCACCTACGTGACATTCAAGGTCGACAATGAAAACAACGTTCCTTCGTCATCACAATCACCTAATGGCCGATTCAAAAGATAGAACTTGAAGAAACACGAGCGACGACATACCGGAAACAAATGGTACATTCGCGATGACGCCGTTCTGAACAAGCAGCTGCGGATGATCAGTGATGAACAACCCATCTGCACGGGGAGGCCACGGCAGGTTCAGAGACTGCCATCGAGGATGAGAAGAAGTTTGATATCGATCGATTTTGTGTCTCGCACCTGGTAATCAAATATTCCAGGCGCTTTGTCGACTGCAGCCTTGAGAGTGGCATATGGGAGAGCCCGCAAGCACTCCAAAGTGTCGGCGGAACCAGCGCATCCCGTTTCTTGAACTATAGTATCATAAAGCGGCTGCCCCTCTGTTATATCTCCCAAAGGCATGGGTGAGCCTGATTGCATAAACGCTGCACGGAACAGGCCTTCATTGTTGCCGCCATTCGCAAGCATCTGCAGTGAAACTGATATAGATCCCGCTGATTCGCCCCAACTAGTGGAGAGGAAAAAAAAAAAATGAAATCAGTGCCTTGTAAGGGTGGCGAAGCTAAACAATCTCACATCGTGACCTTCGTTGGGTCACCACCAAAAGCACTGATATATTTTTTGATCCAGCGCATGGCTTGTCGTTCTATATCAAACATGGTTGTGAATTGCCTGTTCATCATTAGATTTAGTTTGCTTACGATCCTGAAGGCCGAGGTTTCCTACACCAGCGGCTTTGACCTCCTTTCCACCCAAGAACCCGAACGCTAGAGTACACGATAAGATTGCGTTCGAAATGCCTTTGAAACCAACGAACCATTCAATCTGTCTCCCGTTTAGTATAAGGAGACAAATGGTATAAAGGTCATGAATAAACATACCTGTAATTGATACTCGCGTACACGATTGGCGTCCCAAGGAGGGTCGAACGATCAACGATGACGTTGCCGTCGTATCTTATTTTGAGATACATGAGCTAGAGTTTCAAGTCGAAAGCCAATATACTTACAATGGGAAGGATGCCGTTCCTCTTTCAAACCCACCTATTAAAACGTTTTAGAAACATTTAACAAACGATCGAGATCATGGATCAGACCTCCATAAATCCACTGTTAATGATCAATGAGCGATTTATTTAGACACAAGTCAACTAGAAAAACAAACATACAAGAACAACTGGTAACTTCGAACTTGGGGTGGCCGTTGAGGGTGTCACGATGTTGATTGTTAGACCTTTAGACAACAGTTATCAACTGAGCAAGCAGCGTTCATCGCATCGAACTCACAATCTTCGGAATCGGGGAAGATGGCGTCTATTCCCAGGTTCGTGATCATATCGATGGTTTGAGAAGCTAATCCAGGTGGCAATGGCAGTCCTGTGTTCTGTTGGGGACATGCCGGACCAAAAGCGATCGCGGAGTGTGTGCCATTGTACGGAAGATTGGGCTGTGGAAGCCTCAGTCGCAGATCACCCACACTTCAAGTGCCGAGTGGGTTAGCTCAAGTCAGTGGAGAGAAGAGAGAAAGCTGTGGAGGACTCACGGTGGCTGCGCAAAAGGAATCCCGAAAAATTGTGAAGTCGTTCCGGTTGAGGTCCCAGTGAATGTCCCTTCATCAAGTTTTACGGTGGGGCCAGCCAAAGCTGCCGCAGTCGCGGTTGATGCCCACAAAACGGTCGAGGATATTAAGATTCGAAAAATCGTCATGATAGCCCAAAGTGAACGGAGTAATGATATGGGAATCTACACGATGAAGGGGATGGAGTTGGAAGGTGGCTTTATAAATGATCGAACAGCTTACCTGGCGGTCTATAATAGCTCGGCGACGTCGTGAATCATGAGGGTCGCTATGTTCAACTCACTTCATAATTATCTGTAGCCATGAGTATCACAAGGACTCTGACCACAAGGGAGACTTACACAGAAAACGCTGCACGGCACGTCACAACTTGGTGGTCCATTGGCAGATCGACGTTATTTTTGGAGTGTAAATGCAAATGGTGAATCCTCCATTGGATATTTCTAGTGAATAACTCCCATGATGGTAGTTTGATGGCATGGCTGGTCTGATCAACGACGAACATTCGAGGGGTCATGCAGTGTCAAACGACAAAATCTCTCACGGAGATTTTTCATGGTTCGAAACAATCTCGTCTGAACTTGGAAGGAAGCTTTGAAGGCCGAAGCTGAAGCTCAGGTCAATGGCTACCAAGAGAACTTTTGAAAGGCCAGACTCACTAAAACCAGTGTCGGTATAAAACCGCGGGGTGTTTGAGACGTTGAGAATTTCATTGCTCAAACGTTTAATATTTTACACACATCCGACACTCATCCAAACAGGTGGTGTGAAGAGGTTTTCCGCGCAACGTATTCAAAGTGTTCAACCATTGAGATTACGCAGGATCAGCTTTAGAATCTAGCCGCTGGAGGTCGTGACTGTCCAGGAAACGAGGTGTGGTGGCAGAATAGGAGGGAACTGACTGCGGGTAAATTAGGAAGTGCTCGGAATGACAAATTCAAACGCCGACAGGGCAAGTTCCTGCCCGCTCCTGCCGTAAAGCGGCATCGCGATATTTTCAATTTCCGATTCTTTGATCTCATCTCAAATGCTATTCGTTAACCCTTCATAAATGAAACCTCCATCAATCAACAACCGAGATTCAGAGAATCAGAATGTAAATTTAAAAGCCTATTGTTAAATTCATTGACAACCGGGGTGATTGTTTTTGCCAATTTCCTGCCCCCTTATGAATTTGTTATGAATCTAAGTTCTCATAGGTGAAGTAATGGATCGGTGAAATTAACGATTTCCAATCGTTCTAGAGAGAAACTTTTGTTGTCGCTGAACTTGGTGGCGTAGCCTTCCAAACGAGACACAAAAACCTAACGATGAGTTCCAAATGAGTTCAGAGTTCCGTAGACAGGCATTTCGCCCTTCGGAACAGATGTTGAAACTCCGCAAAATACAAGAAAAACGTTGATCATCAAACTGGAATTGTTGGACTATCTTTAGCCACATCACACTCGTTTGATACCCACCACATGGAACCGATTCTCATGCCCTATAAAATTATCTGTCCGACTCTCTCAAAAGCCCACAATGAAATAGTCGTTGCTCACTTTCCTTTACCCCATGTTCAGGCGCGGCACCCTCCTTTTACTGGCATTTCTCCCACTTCTGGTGGTCTCACAGAATGCCCCAGTCAAAGTGGATTGCCCAAAGGATCTCATTCGTTCCGCGGGGCCCAGTTCTCATCAGTCACTCTCTCTTGAAGAATACGATTATGTATCGACGAGAACCGAACACGTCCTACCAGGAGCATGGAGGGATTACCTGGCCAATGTGAAGCTTTCTCTACCTCGGGGTACCACCCTCCCAACCTATGTATCCGATATTTTGGCCCCAGGAAACACTCGTCTCCCTCGAAAGCCCGATTTCCCGAAGCTGGGCATTGCACTCTCCGGAGGTGGCCTACGCGCGGCGTACTTCGCAGCTGGTGTCCTCACCTCTCTCGATGGGCGCAATAAGACGATCTCTTCAGGCACGAATGGCGTACTCCAAGCCGCCACCTACCTTGCAGGACTCTCTGGAGGCGGTTGGTTCACTACTGCTCTCATCCAAGCTAATTTCCCAACAATACCGGACCTCGTCTTCCCACCTGCCTCGGATTCAAGCCCTCCAAACTCAACTGCAGCGAACAATGCACATTTCGGAGGGTTCCTGACTCAGTTCGACCTAGAGCTGCCGACTGAGGCCGCCCAACCCGCGTTCTTTGAGAGCTTGGTTGCTGAGCTGGCCCCCAAACATGCAGCGGGCTTCCCAGTCACCCTAACCGATGCCTGGAGTCGACAGATTGGCCGTCATTTCGTCAATGGGACAACAGAGGCCAACATCTTAAATGAAGGGACTCACGGTGATGGTATCACCTTTTCCGGCATTAGGGAGGTGTAAGTCTCTTCTTCGTAGTGGTTTACCATTGTGTTCGTGTCTCACCAACATCCTGCCAGGCCGACAATTAAGACACACACTCAGCCTTTCCCTATCATCCTGGCCAATGCCGTCCCCCCAGCGCTGACGGCGAACCCAAACAATCCACAAGTACTATCGGATATCATTCCAGGAAATGATGTCCCCGTCGGAAGTGAGATATGGGAAATCAACCTGTGTAGGTTATTTTGGCTTTTCTAACAACTCATATTTTTGACCGCGCTTTATACACAGTCGAAACGGGATCATGGGATCCATCTCTCGGTGCTTTCATACCCACAGCTCTGCTTGGATCCACTCCGGCGTCTGGAACTGGGCGTGCAAAAAAACCCGCTCAGTGCTTCACGGGGTTCGATCAAGCATCTTTCATTGCGGGAATCAGTAGTAACGTTTGGAATGGGCTAAACCGTACGCCAAAGTCTTTCTGCGCTCCTGCAGATAACTGACCGAACATTCTTCGATACAGTGACTGTCGATCTCTTGCCATTCCTCATCGAGGGCGAGCTTGTAGCCTTAATCAACACCACCTTCCCCGGTCAACCTCCAGTTAGAATGGATTCTGGTGCTGTTCCTAATCCGTTCAAGGGGCTCAACCCGGTTAGCATAATCCTTCCGGTAGATTGTACAAGGTCTTTATAACTGATGTGATGCAACAGGGAAAATTTAGTGCCTCAAACGAGTCCTTTGTAGCCTTGGTTGATGGAGGGTCGAACGGTGAGGTCGCACCTCTTCAGCCACTGATCGTCAAGGCCAGGGGCGTGGATACCATCTTTGCTATTGATTCTGTCAGTCTTTTCTTCCCAAACGGAACACATTTCGGATCACTGACCAGTGATTTCTAAAAACAGGCTGCTGATCGTACTGATGCTTTCACAAATGGAACTGATCTAATCGTATGTATACACCACCTTGTCTCTTCGAAGAAAGAGATTTTAAGCCACATAACCATCAGAACACGGCAAGTCGAGCAGCACGATTTGGCTCGCTCTACCCTTTCCCAAAGGTCCCCTCCTCTCCTGACACGTTTGTCAACCAAGGGCTAACATCCCGACCGACCTTCTTTGGATGCGACGACGCCGAACATGATCCCCACACCGACATCCCACTTGTCATCTACCTGGCAAACGGCGCGCCCTCGGCGAAGCGCCGTGCACAGGGATTGCCCGGGATCACCAATGTCCCAACAAGTGTGACTACCTACGACGCTGAATTCGTGAGCTCTCTTACTTTCCTAGGAAACAGGATATTTAACTCACTTTTGTTCGTTCAAATTCGTAAGGCGCAAACGTTTATGGACGAGGCTTTTGCCATCGCCACGCAAGGTCTTGGGAACAACGATACCTCACCAGGCGCACAGTGGAGTGCATGCCTGGCTTGTGCATTGGTCGACCGGGCGCGTGCGCGCAAAGGTGTCAAGCGTGATGGCGTCTGTACGAGCTGTTTCGACAATTTCTGTTGGAATGGCAAGGAGTAGGATTTATGAGTGACATTCAAAAGGTAGTTCAAATTATTCCACCTTCAGTGATGTTGTGGCTGCGTTGAATACAATACGACGCGTTTTAGTTTTCCAGCTATTTATCGCAAGTAAAATGTATTTTTTCTGACCCAGGTCCATAAAACGAAGGAAGATCGCAAGTCCACAGCTACTAGGCGCCATGACGCCGAAGAAGACAGCTGAAAGTTCAAGTGACAAAAAATACAAAATTGGCCTACCCATCCGATGGCTTCAAAACGCCAACTATGTCGTGCAACACCCGCAGATCGAGAGGTCGATCACCGTATTCAACGGCCATGAAACATATGTCGACCCCGCATTTTTGAACTTCTACGAACCGAGCACAATCGCTCTCGCTGATCATGACGTCTGTCTTGGACAAGGCCTCTTCGCCGATGAGTCTGACCGATACTCGTTCCAAAGGCCTCCACGGTTTAAATTCTTCAGTTGAGGTCGAAGGATCGGTGGAAGGACTATCGTGCCCCAAGAAACTGCAAAGATAAGACCAACTTTTGCTAGACAAAAGCGGTGCCGTTATGCTGATTTCTCGAAGGAGCGGGAACGCCCCCGGATGCCTGAGTGGTGAAAGGAGCCGTTCGCCGATACCCAAGATATTTTGTCGCGTTTTCACTTTACTTGTTGGAATTTCGATGTGGAGATGGGTTACTGCCGGCATACTGTCATACTGACATTCCTCATCCGATTGTGGATACGCCAGATCGTCGAGTTGGTAAATGAAAGAGAAGCTTGTTAAGGATCGGAGGCCAGAACGGCGGACGAAGTCCGGAAACACGATGTAGTCGAGACCTGTCCTGTAGAAACAGTGGTTTAATTTCTGTAGGGCAGGTAAAGTTAAGTGCCGGAGAATTCCAACGTATTGAGATTTTTCGGTGTCCAATTGTATCAGCGACTTGTTGATGATGGGCTGGGTAGGCATGGGGAACTCTTGCTGACCATTGGGACGGGAGACGGAAGTTATATTCAAGATGCGTAAGGCTTTCGCTACTCTGACGATATGAAGTAGCTCGTTGATAGCGATGTCGGATATGTCCACTTGAGTAAGTCTTTCGTAACTCAAAGGCAGGAGTACGAGTAGAGAGGAAGCCCTGGCAACAAGACTCTTGGGATTGAATTCGCCATGGAGCGTGGGCGGAACTGTTACGCGTGGTGACCAATATCCTTCTGGGGGAAAGGTAAGTTGAAGGTAGTCCAACGACGGTGCATGTTCGAGTCCGTTAAAGAGGGTACGGATCACACCAGTTGGGCCATGGAAGTTCAAGCCGCCCCAGCGACAGGAAGCTCGCAGATATTTGAGAAATGGAAGTACATGTTCCAACCCTTGGATTGCGTCTCGTGATTCTATTGATATTGGATTTTTCTGGGACTTGATTGTGAGGAATAGCGGAGCAGGACCGGATCGGTGTGCCCAACCCTCCAGTATTTCCAGTTGCCCGAAAACGTCTGGTATTGCGTATCTCCAAAGGAAAATCGTAGGTCTTGTCCACAGCTCGGGTATATTCAGCGTGATATCTCTCCACGTTTTACAGACTCCCCCAAGTCGAAGCACCGGGTTTCCCAGCTCTTTGTCTTGAGGACCGTCGTTTTCAACAACGTCATTGAATATCTGGCACGTTATCTCGAAAGGAAAGCGATGGATAAGGCGATCGTGGTCATTGTTCATCTGAGTTTTTAAGGACTGCCGCTTTTGAGAGACAGCGGCCAGCTTGGTTTCTAGATCCGCGATTTCAGCCTCCAGAGACGCGAAGGCCTGACACGAGTCGCAGGTTCCGTTGAAGGGACAGTCGATGTCGGTATTCTTGTGAAGGAAGAAGCATGTTGACATACATGTCTTGCAGATATCGTGTCCGTGACCATCGCGTCGTGGATCCATTCCTGATGAATCTATGATCCAGATCTCTGACAGCTGCATAGACCGTATTGAACTGCATGGTCTACCAGAGAGTTGAGTAACTCACCAAGTTTTGAAGAAGACTGGGTCTGTGCTGGTAGGGCTTGGAGATGGTATGCGGTCAAGGGACGAGTCGGAGTCACATGTGGATGCTCATGCGATTGTCTATAGTAGACGATTTTAAATGAAACTCACCCAGAATGAAATGGCACACGTTCGCTTGCCCTGCCAAATGTCTTCCAAATCTCTGGTCGAACGCGGGTCGTAATTAGGACATGAAGGAGAAGAGAGGATGGAGAATTCAAGAGTCCAGACGATCAAGAAGACAATCAAGGAGCGTTCGAACTTCGGGATCCAACGATCACAAGGCGATACACTCAGAATCAAACATAAACAAATATGATCCCAGTAACGGATTTGCCCGTCTCCGAGATGTCCCCGCTGGGCCGGAAATTTCCTTTCTTGTTCTTGAACTTTCTCCTCCATCGCCGTTTGCGGGATAATATTTTAGATATTCAGATGTTCAGCTCAGGATTCCCCACCTTCAAGTTGGCCGATCCATGGCCCAAATCCCCTTGCACTGGTAAATTGGCACCGTTGCGGCGTTCCCAGCTTATGTGGCCTCCTGTCGCATGTCCCAACCCCAACGCAGTAGCGGTGGATTGATTCTTCTAACAGATGGCGATGGCAAGACCTTCCATGTCGATCTTGAAGACGTCGCCCACCGAACCTGACATTGGGCGCATCAATCCATATAATATTTTTAACTCAACTTCACCATCGACGCGGATGACCCAACCTCGCTATCCATTCTACCCAGCCCAAACCCGACATGACGTTTCGCGTTGTCCATCATTTCATCTAGTACCACCTCCGAGCTGCTCACTGGAAGAATGTAGGACGTGCGTCGGTCCGTGGATGGAAGGATGTACGATGTGGGCCGGTTTCCGTCTGCGTGTGGATCTTGATCGACGTGTGATGAGGAGGAGTGTGGATAAAACCAGAAGTATGGGTACTTTCTTTGGATATTGTCGACGATGAGCGCTACCGCCATTGCAAGGGTTGACGTCAGAAGAACAACGGGGAGGAAATACCATCCTATATCTCTGACGTCGGAACTCAACGCAGGGAGGACAGCGGTCGCACCTACGTTGTCCAACCAAAATTCAAGATCGGTCAGTGAAACTTAACAATAAATTTACAGTTGGTCTTACGCACCTCCAGGTGGATGAACGGTGCGCGTTATTTGCATCACTACAATCGAAGTAGCGCAGGACAGGGACGCCGCCAACCACATCAAGTTTTCAAACCTTTCCTGGTCATGTATACAAGCCCGGAAAATTTGTGTTATGCATAACCCCGTCAGCGCTCCGAAGAAGTGTCCAAAGACCAATGGTCGAGGTTGTGCGAGCGGGGAGTCTGGAACACCATATATGAGCACCGCAGATGCTCCCTATTTTGGTACGGTCAGGATAGAATAGCTCAACAGAGAACGATAACTCACATAACTCGTTATTATAGATGGAACACCCTTTTGAACGAAATATCGCGCCTGCTGAAACACGGCCTGAATGACGGATATGCCGAGAAATGCCCCGACGAAGGACCATATCCAGATAATGTAGCTTTTGTGATGAAGATGGGAAGTACTGTGTGGTGGTCTATAGCCGAGCCAGCGACTTATCCACGGTGGCAGTCGCGAAAGACGATGGTGGTCCGAAGTCAGAGTCATAGGAGACGGTCCTGCCGAAATTTGGGGTAAGTATCGTATGTTGAGCTAGACCCTCTCCTGGTGCTCTGGCTTATATGCTCGGACGGATCCCGTTCGGCGCCGGAGGGGAATGGATGAATGTCATCGAGCCGATGACTGTTGCGGTCAAGTTGCGGTCGATAATCATCAGTCCTCGTTGTTCGCTCAGGGCCCACTCCGTAACTTAGCGTAAATCCCCATACCCCAGTGGGGCGTGGTGCTTATATCCACCGAAGTGATCCGATGATCAGGTCACATTGGATCGTCTGGAGAAATACGACGATTCACGAAGGCATTTACCAGAAAATTCAAAACAAGATTGGCGAAGTCTTCACGAATTTTGGATGACGTGGTGACCGAGGTTCAAAAGAGAAAAATGATCGACGCCTGTGGGACTTGCAATCTCGAAGGTCTATTTAAAGGTGCGTATTTTTATCACCAGATAGGCACAGCATAGCTCACGGTGCCTTGAACGTACGTCAATACTGCAGTGTATTGCACTTCCTGAGTCAGTTCCCATACACAGCATCAAATTCTATATCTGGCAATCTTTGTTTTCTGATACGACATTTATAGAGACCAGGTGAACTCGGGAGTAGCTTCAATATCCCCCCACATGTCAGGCATGTCAAGCCTCATCGTCGCCATCTCTCAAGTAACAGTTCAAGATACATCAGTAAACGACTCCAACACGCCGCTGGGTTCGTCTACGGTGACAGCTGGAGGACCTTCAAAGCGGGGAATGTCTTCATTATGTGCGTTTGATATCCTTTTACTTAGAACACAGACGTCATCATCATAGCTAATCATAAATTCGTATTTAGTCCAGAACGATCCAAATGCAGACGTCACATTCTGCTCTTCTGATGGAGATATGTTCCATTTACAACGAAAGTACCTCGAAGCCAACACTGGTGCATTCCCCGGCTCGGAGTTTGACACATGTGGAGAAATTACACACCTTACCGAGTCCTCCGATATCCTCCATCTTTTATTCCAATATGTTTATCCCAGACGCGCACCCGATATCGAGGGTGTAGAGTTCAAGACGCTAGCAGCGCTGGCGGAGGCTTCGGAGAAGTATGAGGTTTTCCATGCCATGACGGCGTGCAAAACGCAAATGAAGTAAGCGGCTTTAATTGATACATATCGATGATGCAGAGGAACGTCGCTTATTTATGTGCGTGTTTAGGTTGCTGGCATCGAAGCATCCCGTGGAGGTGTTACTTCACGCAGCGCGCCACGATTATCCAGCCCTCATTCAAGAGGCAGTGCCGCATTTAATTCGCAAGCCCATGGCCGATGTCATCAAGCATCTGCCCAATCAATACGTTCTTCCATGGGTGCGCTCACAACTGCCATCGCGCCGCATTACTTGAATACTGATGAATCACAGATACGTTATCGGGCGACATGGGATTCTATCTTTGAACAAACGTTTAAAGATACACTACAGATAAAAATCGCTGCCCCGAATTTCACGACGAAGCACTCGATTTACTTTTCAAGGTCACTCGTACCGGAAGTGTGCAGCTCTTGTTTAATTTTCTTGCTCGGAGCTGTTGAGCAGCTCAAGGAAATTGACAACGTTCCCGAGCTTAAAGAGGCCCTGGAACCCAAGCCACGCTTGAAGCCGTCGGGGTGTTTGTCGTCGGCCTGTCAATATGTCAATGTGCACTCGAGCACGGTTGCGACAATCAAAACGAAGGTGGAAGAGGTCGCGCCGTTTTCTACTTTTGTTTCCTCATGACCTACATAATGTACATACTACATTTCATCTCATTAGAAATCACCCCAGATACTTCACACCTACGGCGCCGCTCCGTGTACACTTGCAGAACGTTCAACATTTGCGTACCTTGCATACCCTTGTATCCTTTCTGGGAGCTCATTATACTTCCGTTCCTTGGCGGGCGAATATCAAATTAGCGCCTAGAATGGGTAGGATTCGATTGGTCAGCCAAATTCCCACAGTTGATTTCCACCCGTTTCGCGCCGGAATTTGCTGAGTGCTCCATGTCCACCAGGACCTTTCGTCAATGTCCGTCATGAACTGGTCTGGAATCCGAATATGTTGGATGCACTTGTGTCTCCCATTGTACTCGAGGACATGACTTTTCCAATCAAAACGATCTCTTGTAACTCGTTGTTTGGAGCGATCCCATTATCAAGACTGTTCAAAGACAATTGCATCGAGAAACACCGACGAAATCGTTCACGACGGAGTCCTGGCTTTGTGTGCTGTGTGCTATGGCCAAGCGGAGGCCGAGCTCGGTTTATCTCACGCTTTCTCGGTGATGCGCTCTAGTGAAGGGTAAAATGCTTTTGGGTGAAACGCCGACGGACGTGATATGTGAAAGGAGAGAATGTTTTGTGTGGAATGCTTTGTGTGCGTTCGTTGCTAGTGAGTCTCATCAGAACGTCTTTGCGGTTTGAGTCACCAATAAGACCTTTTTCGATAGGTATAATTGCGAATTGAAAGGTCGTCGTATTCATGTTTCGTTCGTCGTCATGATTGGGACAATAGATGTGGTCGGTTTCACCCAATGCACTGTTCAGTCTGTGATATTTGATTCTCAGTGACCCCAGTATCACGGGTCCGCCGGATTATGCTACACTGGCGGTGCGTTGAATACATGCCATGGTCAATTGTTTCGCTGATTTAAGAGGGCAGAAAGAGGCGGGCTGATGTTCCTTGACCAATTTGTGATATGCGGTGCTATCATATTCTTACCTCCCTTGTACCAAAATTGGAAACCGCGATCCCTGATCGCACTTCACCACAGAGTACATCACACAAAGCGTCTGTCCTGACTGATTATTCTATATAATGTCCTACCACAGCATTGCCTCGGACACCAGTCCCTCGTTTCTCTTCTTTCCCCATCCCTTCCTGTCGTCTTCGTCTTCTTCTTTTTCTCAACTTCTCAACCTTTTCGTGGGATCATGGCCGTGTTCTTTTACGACGTTGACAACACGTACCCCGATATTGCATACTCCACTGGCTGGAACGAATACTCCGACCCAAAAGCATACGGTGGATCTGTGATGTCTACATTCAACCAAGCTACCGCCTCCTTCAATTTTACGGGTATGCGTTCTTCTATTTGTCCTCTAAAGACAGTTCCTGATAGTTAAACAGGCATGGCCGTATCAGTGCAATGTGACAAGTTGTTCGATTCTGAATCCAATGATTCAGCCGTCTTCAATGTCGATAATGGGCCTTGGTCCCCTATCATCGTCTCGGACTCGACCGAGCCCTATAACTGCTGGTCATCTGGCAGCCTCGGCTCTGAAGGCACGCATATTTTGAACATTAAAAACGTCGTAGGCGGAACACCTCTCCGTATCGACAAAATCACCTACATGGTATATGTCCCGGAACCTTTGTCGTCCTCGGAAAGCCTACAGTCCAGCACAACAGTATGTGATCTCTCCCCAAGAGCCTCTAATTGAAACGTGACCTGTATTCTCTTTACCAGACTGACACCGCTGCGAGTATATCCTCCATACCTTTCACTACATCCTCCACACCTTTCGCTTCAGCTTCACCAACGGCTACGGATAACCTACCTTCGTCTACCCCGTCATCCCTCCCGGAAGCTGTGCATAGCATGGCGACACCGAAAAACATATCTATTGCTATCATGAGCTTGATATCGGTGTTTCTGGGGCTTCTCGGGCTGCTGGCGTACATGAAGAGGCGTCGTTCGCGCAACGCGGACACGATATTCAATGACGACATATCCTATCTTCCCAGTAAGGAGTGACGATTTAGTCTCTTCTCAAACCTTCCGAAACTAATACCACTTTTTCCCCTGTAGCCCATCATCCAGAGTTAAGGTTTAAACCCGACCTGACGAAACAACCCAGCGTCACCTTGAACCACTTCAGTCCACCCCTGCACCATCTTTCTCGACCACAACCTACATACGCGATACCCACACTTGATGGAAGTGAAGGGATACCATTTCCTCCCAGACGACCTGCTTACGACTTGGAATCTAACGTTCTGCCTGTCATGGCTCCAAAAAGATCAAGACTGAGAGATACCATAATTTTTCCACGTCTGTCCCGACATCCCGTTCGACGGATTTGATTTTGTTCGATACCACTCTCTTGATAGTACCACGCTCCTTTCTTTCATTCTTTGTTCCGTTTTCATTCCCACTATACATCTGTATTATAGGCTATCATCCATTCATTCATTTTGTCATTATATATAACTTATTACCTCGACGAACTATGACGATATTGTGCCAGCTGTAAACCAGAACTTGACTCGCTGAGATCGCGCTGAGAGACTGAAACTTCGGGTGAGAGATAAGATTAGATGAGATTTTGTCTAGATTTCTATATTATACAGCTTGTCACGGAATGTCTACTGATGAGATACCAGCACATCTAAAACGTCCTTCGCAGAAGGCCGGTTAAGTGGTTCACTGTCGAGACAACGCTTAACAAGGTCTTGATACCACTGAGGCGTAGCCGCCGGTACATCCGATCTCCAGACAACATCTAACTCAGAACCGTGCTCGATTTTGGCGACCTCTTCCGCGATTTGCCATAACACAACACCGAGTGCGTATACATCTGTCTCGGCAGTGGGCGAAGGCCAGGTGTTCATGCGAAACAGCAGTTCGAACTCTGGGGATCTGTATGGATCCGAATCGGTAAATCCATCCATTGGGCTAATCGCGCAAAGTCGTAGGTGACCATCTCGGTCGAGGAGAATATGAGAAAAGCTGAGTTTCCCGGTATAGAGGCCGGATTCATGGAGAGAAACAAGAGCTCTGGTGATCTCGATGGACCAGGTATGCTTGAGATCCCATGCGAGTTTGGGGTAGTGAGACGGGACTGTTGGAAAGGAGGCCTGGGCCCGGGTGTCCCATGGGAGAAAACGTTGGAATTTTGGGTGTAGGAGCATGGGTTCCCGTGCGATTGGGCCATCGGCGACCAGCCCCAAGAATACGTCTTTCAATGTTCCTGCTGGCAAGAAAGGCATGAGATACCCAGCGAAGGCGTCCTTATCGTCGTTTGCAGTGACCAGAAAAGACGGTCTGAGAACAAATGGGCAGTCGAGGCTGCTTTGGTTGAGCACTTGCGAAAGGAGGTTGTCCACCGATTCATCTTCGATATCAGCGGAGATGGCACATCTCTTGAAGACATACCAGGCATTATCGGAGTCACCATCGCGGGCAACGATATCAATGTTGACATTTGGAGACATTGTAACTGACATTGAGTTTCTGCGTATACTTGACAGTGGGACCCGAGGGGTGAGAGACAATGTATCAGGGATGCGTAGATAGGGTCTTGTTATCTTGTTGGGTATCTCAGATACCATCAAAGACCCATTGACCGTTTTGATCTCGAATGAAGTAACCGGGAGCAAGATCTTGACTTTGCCAATTATCTATAACCATGGATAGTGATTAGTGAACGACGATCGCAGTCCAACAGGCCAGGCGGCTTCTCACCTCGTCGAGCGTCGTGATGGACAGACCGCCTTCACAGAGCAAAGTCTCGTTTTCAACGCAGTGAGGTTCATCGTCGTTCCACGCATATTTTACAATCACTAGGTTTCCAGTTCCAAATCGCTCTCTGTCTTCTTTGTACAAAAAACAGGTGATTCCATCTAACGCTCGCTCCTCCGCGTAATCATCGATAGCGATCGTAGAAACATGGTGGCGAGCCGCTGAGTGACCGTAGGTCTGCCCGGAGCTTCGAATAGATATATTTCCCAGTTGTGGTTTCCGATCAGGCAGTAGGCTAAAAGGCGATTGCGCAGGATTCCCCAGCGCTTTATAGAGACGATCAGGGCTTAAGATCTAGGACCTCATATATCCTTTGAGAATACATACCAATGGCACTCGTAATACGATGGTCGCCTTCTGACATCGGATTTGTGCTGAGAGGTCTGGTACGCTGACAAAGTTGGCGAGAGGTTGACGAAACGTCCGACCTCCCCACTTATCGTTCAAGGCGGTTCAAACTCAGTTGAATCTGTGACTGGCATGACATCACAATGTCCGGTCACGCTATCCAATCTTTTCCTAGTCTTTTCCACCTCAACTCAAGTCTTCAACCAACGATTCGGCGCTACTGACTTCTCACTTATTATGCGTATTCGAATTCCCGAGCCATATCCTATAATCTGAAGACGCAAAACTTAATGCACGGTGCTTCAATTGGGTGGAGCGTTCGGCAGTCGAAAGTATCTCAGTGAATCCCGCTATCTAAATTTTAAAAGGCTCTTTTTTACAGCGGTCTACCTTGTCCGAACTTGAAAAGAAGTCAAACGACCATCGAGTTTCTGGGTCCATGGCTAAGTGGAGAACCACTGGTGACCTCGCCATTGGGTCAGACTAGAATGCGCACAACCGAATTGTGCCACGTAGTGTTTCATCTCCTTGTGATGCAACCACTATGGAGTCGTGCATCGTGCCGCTTGTCAGAATGAAAGACCGACGGCCAGCTGGAAGCTAGGATGACTTGGAGGGGAACAAACACGGATGATCCTGCAGGAGCTCTGTCGATATCAGAATTCCGACTTAAAGGGCGAAACTAGGTCCGGTCTTGCGCAAAGGCGTACTAGTGGCTAGCTTGCCACTACCAACATACTTAAGAACAGAGAGTAATTCCAGAAGGCCCAGAGAACCGAAAAATCGAACGAATTATTCTTTGTGTGGAGCACCAGAATTGGTTTATAAACCAGCCAACGACGGATATGGGACACAACAATCAACCCCAACTTGACGAAGCGTAAGCTCGCCCTCCATCATGTATGTTGTGACTAGAGACTCATCGTTCCATTCAATAAACTTGTTTACAGAACCTTACCATCAGTGAGCGCTTGGTTAGTTGCATCTCTACGTTGAATCACTGACGTAGATACTGCTAGAAAATTATATGAAAAGTTTCACATTAGCAGCTGTAGTCCTCGCCTGCGCATCGGGGATCATGTCCCTGCCTGCTCCAGGGACCTTCGCGGTCAACGCCCAATTTCCTCCTTGGGCGCAATTTTCACCAGAACTGCTAGCACTTTTCCAAGCAATAGCAGCAAACTCACCTCCCCGATACTCAAGCCAGGCGGTCACCACGGCCACGGCCACTCCCCCGTCCGGTGGAATCAACGTTGGTGGAGGCACAGGAGGCAAGCCTGGCACTATCACGACTTCGACACCGGCTACGGGTGGTGGAAGCGTTATCAGCGTCCCTCCTGGGTCGACCCTTACATTGACAGGAGAGAATGGAAGCGTCGCAAGTGTGACTGGAGGAGGAGATCAAGGAAACGGCGGTAGTATCACCGTTACGGCTGGAGGGAGCGGAGACACGTCTACCACATCTGATGTTGATGCAGACGCATCTACCACCAGCACCACTGGATCTTCCTGATTATCTCATCCCAAGATGATCGATAGCAGTGACCTCCAGTATCAAAAGTCTAAATAAAATTACACAGCAACGTTCATGGCATTCACACTAGTACACATCTATTATTGCGAAAATTCACCCCAAATTCAAGCAGGTCGGATTGATCAAGCGCTCTGTGGCTGCCTACCTTCAGATCCTCATCTCTGTTTCACCATAACGCTGATCTCCACTGGCAGACCAAGCGCAACCCGGCACTGGGCAGACTCGGGGCAAACGAGACATTGTGGACTTACGCGATAAGATAAGATTAGATAAAGCAGTGTCAATCACGAGACCGTGGCACCAATATTCCGACTCGGGCCAACCAATTCCCCGTTTTCCTCTCCTTCCTTGCTCCTTCCAACGTACCTCCAACAATCCTTGAACCTCACAACTTTCTTGGATTATTTACCTACCGAATCACCTATTTAGAGGCCATAGACCAAAGCCAAATCTCACATCAGAACACAGGTTGCAACGTTGAGGTGTGTACACGACCAACTGGACGCGAAGTTGCGACGTGTTTTGCCTTTCCCGATATCGTCCTCCGTTTGTCTATCAAGAAAATATCGGCCCTCGGGTGGTCGTCGAATAAGGTGTGAATCTCTCTCTTCCTCATGGACTGCCTTGTATGTTCATCTTCTAGCTTTTTTTCTGGAGGCTCTATTCGTGTTCACTCGCAGCTTGGCGGTGATGCATGATGCACCGCGATTCTAGTTCCATTGCTAAATAAAGAGCGAACGAGAAGGGAGACGGAGTTTTCCATAGGAATCCTCCAACTGCTGCGCAACTTTTGTATCAAAATTGGGTGTATCAATTCGTGTTCGGCCACACCTCAATGAACCATCTGCACTGGATGCTGAACCGCAGTACATTTGACGCGCTAGTCTATTCGTATGCGACGTCCAGAATGCACCATCTCACATATAGCTAGGACGGTTCATTGTCGTCTCCCTCAATGATCGCCGCCACTCCAGATGGTGTTTCGATGGTTTCCAACGGTACAGGATTTGAACATCGAATTACCGTTCTGGGATCAAAGTGAACCAAATTTTAGCATAAGGACATGGTGTCGAAGCAATGGGAGGGAAATGGAGAAGCAACAATTTCATCCATCGTCGTATCAACGGGCGAAGGAGTGAACAAATCTTTTGATCCATCATTGTTCTACGCGTGGGTAAGCTTATTATTATGGCACTTTAATTGTATAAAAGGCTGATGACTGGAGCCAGAGCACGTCAAGAAAACCTCCCCCAAAATCTCATCACTATCGGTAAGCAAACCGTTCTACTTGATCTTTCAACGTATTTCGGCGTCCCATATTCATCTATCACGCCAGATCCATGAAGAACCTTGCATTCACTGCGATCATATTCGCCAGCTTGTGCGGGCCCCAAGTTATGGCCTTGCCCATCGTTGACGCCACAGCTCATCCCCAGAGTCAGGACGCAGAACTTCCTCCTTGGTTAGGAGCATATCTCGCCGGTGAACTCAACACGGCATACAACGCAGCGAATAACCACGGCCACGGTTCCTCTGGAGGGACCGTTACAGTCACTCCTCCATCCGGTGGGGTGAACGTTGGTGGAGATGGGGGCCACCCTGGCTCTATCACGGTTACGGGGGAGAATGGGACAGAAAACTTTGGGAGTGGAAGCGATGGAAATGGAGGAAGCATCACTGTTACGGCTCCTCACCACTAGAACTACAATATCGCGTTGCCAGCTCTTCTGTCCTCTCGAACCTTTAGTCCTTATTTTTTTGTTGGATCTCAATACACCGTATTCATAGCTCCAATTTGGTAGCCATTAGTACGTTGTCATTCTTTTCCCATTCATTTTCAGGTTCAGACGTCTAGGACTGTTGGAGCATTTCTCGAGTACTCATGTGCATAATTACGCATCTGCCTCGGGACATTCTCATCCCACTACACTATGAATCATGATGGATAAATTCGACATAGCGCTCAGACCAAGTGTACGAGGTAAGTTTCGTCTATCAATGCCAGATGTTACTCCGTCAATCCAAGATGATATGTTTGTTCGACTTACATGATAGTACCAACTTTCATCGTCGTCGGCAAGGAAGACAGGGAGGTCTTCTGGCTCTCCTTGGAGTGGTCCATATATCCGCTAGGCAAGAGGGAAGTCAATTATGTAGGTCCAAAAATGAGGCTGCCTTGAGCGTACATGAGGAACGATGGTGTGTTTCATCCTCAATTTGAGCTTTGTCTTCTGAAGGATTTCTTCAAGTCCTTGATCGCATAAAAATTTCAAGAATGGTATCGAGTTGTCGTAGAACGCGTCCACACTTCCAGCGAAGACGGTTGCCATATTTTTCAGCATCTCCACTAACCCAAAGGTGCTAATTCAATGTTACTGGATATCCTTTGGCGGGAACTAGACGTACTAGACATAGGACAGGGAAGATTTAAGGCCCTCTATGGGATGACCAAGCACCAACAGTAAGCATCCTACTACGATCGAAATGTGGCTCAGAAACCACTCACCGCTGTTCTCTCGATATTTTTTTGGGCCATCGGTTTAACGACCGTTGGATCGGCGTGCATGGAGAGCCCTTTACTTTCCGAGGCGGTCCAATTGATAAACATTCCAATGATCGCGGCCGTCGTACTCGAGCTGAGGAAAGGCGTCCATCGCAGGAGAACATCTTCCATATCCGCAGAGCCACTAGATTCTAATATGTTCGAAATTGAAATGCGATCAAATTCAATCGACTTGGGGATGCCGTATTTCAAGAGTGCACCGTCGCGGATTTGGGTGGGTAAATTCGAGTCAGGGTTGAGGCGACAAAGACTGAACCGAATATCGAACTTCTGTATACGTTCGGAGAACGTCCGGAGTTCTTGAGACAAAAAGAAGTAGAGGCATCCGTAAATGTCTTCTGGCTGGGCCCCGTATTTCTTCCCAACTGCGATGACGGTGGTAATACTGTCATATTATTTGAGGTCAGTTACGAATATCAACCCATCATTGGTTGGACTTACTCCCAACCACCCAGCGGGTCTGCGTAGTCCGTTTGCCACCAGGTGCCATTAGCTGAGAAGAGAGATTGATTTGGCCCATTAAAATGTGCGTTGATAGCACCGAAAGGGAGTATGATTCCAAATCGACGATACTGTTGGAATGCCGCGCGGTGGGAGGGCTTGAGACCAGCGTACATGCGATCCCTAAAATCGCATCGAGATGGTGCATTCCGAACACGATCGTACTCCGTTTGTGCAGTTTCCATGGTCATAGATGAGGAGATAAAATGAAAAAAGGAGAACCACTCTTGTCGAGGCATGGCACACGACAAGGACGAGGTCGGACCCAGGGGTAAGATGTCCATTTCTTCCTTTCTGATTTCGTTAATGAAGTTTCTGATGACCCATGACAGATAATGACGATAATCTGTGGGTAGAAAAGCCGAGTACCAGAAGTGGAGAGCGATATCCGCTGCCAAAACTTTGTCTTCGATAGTACCGAGGATGAGGAGGAGGACAATGTTTCTGCAAACGATGACAGAGCTGGGGTCGTTCGCAAGAATCGTCAATTTTCCGGAATAATCCTCTGGGAGGTTATTTATTGTCTTCAAAATATCGCCCAGGTCGCCGGACGCTGAAAAAAAGGTCAGAAACAGTGATGGTCATCGGTCACCAATGAAGCATACCAACGAATGCCAGGGTAAAATCTCCCATTGGTTTCTCTTCGTTAAGCTTTTGATTAATGACATCAACAGCGGGAGTGCTTCCCCACCTGTGCAGTGTAGGTTGAGCGACAGGTACTATCTCAAATGAGACGACACTCACAAAGCCAGTCCGTTGGAAAAGATGCGTTGATTATCGCCGAACAGACTCCCTTCAGAGGGTACAGGGTTCATGGCGGCAATGGAAGGCAAACGGCCATCGCGAGTCCATTGAGGGACCCAGGAATCCGACCTGATACCATTTTTGCAGTCTAAGTCGAATCAAGTCAGTGTAAATCCGTGGCATATCGCGAGCGCCAACTAACCTATCTTGTGTTTCCTCCAATGCATCCGTTGACATTCCTGCTCATGTCACAATCAGACAAAAGATATTTCCGAAAATTGAGGTAAACTCGCCCTAGAACAGTACGAAACGAGGCGACAGTCGGTACACGTCATCGTACCAGGCCGATCACAAGTACTGTATCTTTCGGCTTGGACATTTGCGCAGAGGAGAACGGTAGGGGGTGGGAAGCGCAGATTTTTAACGCTACCCTCTTGTGTTATGGATTTGAAGTATTCTGCACGCTGGATGGGATTCGAAAGGTCAACTTCGTACTCCATATTGCAGTCTGAGTGGTTTGGCTCCGGAAGCATCACGAGGCTCGTTGAGTCGGCCCTCTGGGGTTCGTAGTATTTTGTGGACTGGCTCTGATGACCGCGATCTCGGTCAAGAGAGGTAGGGAGTTGGTCCAAAAGCGTGTCCATGGGGTGAAGAGGGATGGCGAGAGTCGATCAAATAACATGCTTTATATGTGGTTCAAGCGATGGGCAAGGGTTGGCTGTGAATCGGGGATGGTTACATTTTTTAAAGTGTGAGAGCTCAGAAGCTCACCGTCGACTGGTTACAAGCACAATCCGTGTGCGGTTCTTGCGGAAAAGACGGAAAAGAGGACCCAATCGTACATGAATCATCTGGCAATCAATACCCCAATTTGAGGTTTTCATGACGTGTTGGAGAGAAAGAGTGTCTGTAAAACATCAGTAGACCAGAAACGTTTTTTCTGGTAAGGCCCAAGTAAGAGAGCAAGGATAATCGCTGCGCTGGCCGTCGGAAACTTGGTCGGAAGTCAAGCTAGTCAAGTCGGAAAGTACTTAGTCGAAAAAAAGGAATTGTTGGATGCCGTCGGAGATCGAAATCGGCACCTTTGGCCGATTGCAAACCGATTATGGCAGGTGTTGTCCCTGGCATGTTCCCAACTCGTGGCTCTTCTCTAAGCTCTCTTGATATCTCACAGATTTGACTGGATTCTTCAACAAACCAGACCTCCAACCCATCTCCAATGGACGGACGCGACGCTAATCCACTTGACTCTTTCTCCAAGGTAGATAATCTGTGGTTCGACGACGCAGATGTGGTGTTTTGCGCAGGGAGGAGCAAGTTTCGTGTTTATCGAGGGATACTATCGACTCAATCGCCGGAGTTCAGGACTATGCTTTCCAGTCCAAACGATACGCCTGGTCAGATGGATCTTCCTGTCAGGGCACAGAACGACACGATTTTGGTCATCAACCTCCCTGATGACCAAAATGATGTCCGTTACTTCTTCCTGAGCATCTTCGATCCCTCGTGAGTAGCCTGTGTTGGCTTTCCTTTGCAGATCGCTTGAATCGCACCTTAGATTCTACATGCCACCCCCTTCGAAGTACGAGCTCGAAGTCACTGTCTCCATCCTCCGTCTCTCAACCAAATACAAGGTCCCGTTTCTCATCCAGCGTGCACTATTGCATCTAGATTCCTTTTTCCCGTTGGATTACCAGAGTATATCGGAGGCCTTTCTAGCAGAAAAACATTACAACGCTTCCGAGATACGTCACCTGCTCGAGTTATATCTTGACGTCCTATCACTTGCCACTACTTCCAAAGCAGCATGGCTCGTCCCAAGTGTCTTATACTTGCCCTAGTGGCCATTGCTAGCACATGGCTAATACGAGTCTTTTATGTTTTATTTTTTTCTTTTTTTTTGTTTACAATAATATTAGAAATTTCTGTTGATATTTCAGTATATACCATTTTTACAGGGTTTATTTGAATGTTAATAACACATTCAGGTATTTGTGAAATATCTATTCTTGTTTTTTCCAAGTTTTTTCCCTATTTTCTTTGGTGATTTATTTCAATTTTTGTAATAAACCCCTGATTTAGATTATGCCGACAAAACGCACTACAATCTAAAACAAAAGTGGATCCCATAAACCTTGAAGCCAAAATGTATCCACTGTTGTTTCACAAGTCCCAGACAAGTGGATCCAACTGAAGTATTGAAAGTCTCAGACAAGTGGAATAGAGTGGA
>JAHXRV010005449.1:0-20018 GCA_019904355.1 Psilocybe tampanensis
ATCCGAGCTTAAACAATACTTTACTAGGAGTTTTACTCCGTCCTTCGTAATCCAACAGTAGATTACTTATTCGTCAGAAAAGCGAAAAATAAGGCCTGCTGCCATTATTTCAGGGTCAGCCGCCGAGCGGCGCTTCAACGCATTGCTGCTCGGAGAGAGGAGACACACCAGGTATTGGATAGTTTCAGAGATGCGAATGTGGTTTCCCGCTACCCTGTTTTATTTATTTTCTTCTTCATTTTTCTTCTTCAGTGTCGTTGAGTAAACGGATCTTCGTGATTCTAATTAAACGACGGATCTGCTTCCTTGCGAAAGAAGACTCACCTGGCTGTCATTAAACCGTTGGTAAAGGACCAGTGTGTCCGATCGAATCACTAAGAAGCAAAAGGCAGACGATAGACGTCCTGATGCAAAACGAACGACAGGTCGTGTTCTTCGTGAGGGCGTGTTGGGGGGTTGCTTATTCGTTTCGAATATTTATCTTGATGTGCGGGGCGACGCCGATAAATGTTCGAACCTGGTATCGGCGTTTCGTCGAGATCAGTTCTTCAACGGTGTTCGACCTTCAACCTTCTTACACAGGAACACCAGGTGTGAGGTTTGAGCTCGGTGCTCCTGGAATAAGTCTGGAAACATATATCTCATCGATACACACGTGATATGCTTACATATAGGCTTCCAGGAGTGTATATGTAATACAAATCACGTGAATTGCTTATATATTGGTTTCCAGGAGCTTATATGTAATCAAATCATGTGATTTGCTTACATATGTGCTCCTGGATGCGGTCACAGCCGCAGGCGTGTGTTCCGCTTGTTGAAAGCATATCGAGGCGAATCCATTTGATCCGTCGGCATTTTGAAACTGACGCAATTGAGATTTTGCAATTGTGGTCTCGTGAAATTTGATTTTATTTAACTTGGCTTTGTTAGCTTTCTTGCTCTCGGCCGTCACCCTTCGCCTAAGTTATATCCCGCATTGTTGCTTTTCCACTGTCCCTTAAGCCATGTCCGCCGGGGACCGGTTTCATGGACCTCAGCTATTAGGCTATGATGCGGTCCTGTGTGCGTATTGTTTCCTTGGTTCTCTTTCTTCGCTCACTCGTTATCTTAGCGAACCTTGAGCGTCGCGCGTACTCGAGGATCCTTTCCGACTTTCCATGGCAGTCTGTTGAAATGCAAACTGCTGAGAGGTGGCTGTTGGGAGATGTAGAGGCAGTGCCTGAGTTCTCGGTATGGGATCCGTAAAAGTTGTTGCCTTTCGTCGCTCACCATTCCTACAGGTTTTTTTTGGTTCCTTTTACAGCCTTGAGAATGCAATTTTCGATTTCAAGCCCTCGCCCGCCGTGGAACCCCTACGAAATGTTCTGGGTTTCGGAGTGTGTCCTAATCCTCACGGAACCGACAGTTCCTATGTCTTTCCGTCGACCGGGGAGCCATTGACATCCACTCAGTATCAAAAGCTAGCCTCTGTCCTGGTCGTTTACCGATTTTACGAGCTCCTGATGTTGAGACGTGGGGTTTTTCATCCTGTACCCCCGTCTGTTCCCCGTTCTGTTCTTGTCTTGCCTCCTAGCATTGGAAGTTCAGGAGTTTTGGCTGTAAGCGTCCTTTCTTCGCGCGTTTGTTATTTTTTGAAGTCTGATTGTGCCAAAACAGTATTTTGAACACCTTGAAAATTGGCACAATGTCGTGACTAAGTTCATTGATGTCGTTGCTGGCTTCGAACATACCTCTCCGCCTGGACCTCCTCTTGCTCATCCCATCGCCCATCTTCTCAGCATGCTTTCCACCACTCAATCTCAGGCACGGTATCTCGCATTGCGGGAGAATTTCATTCTCGCCAGCGTGTCTGTTGCTACTTTCTCAATGGTCCCTTTTGATGGTGCTGTACCCGACCTGCCTCACACTTTACCTGATATCGACAGCAGGTGGGTTTCGTTTATGTTTTATCAGTTATGTTTACCTTCATCAATATTAATATACTTTGTTTGTTTCCTTATCTTTTCTCTCATTATGATTATTATTATCTTTTCTCTCTTTTTTTTTTTTTTTTTTTTTTAGCACCGATCGCGATCGCGTTTCATACGAGGCATTCCAAATACAGTACAGCAAACTCGTCTCTTCACGAGGGATGGACAACGCGTTCAGCGCGTCTGCCTCTTATCGAGCCCCAATTCAGCTCTCTACATTAGTCACTCCACTCTACCTTTTGATGCCACGTCGATTGTCAGCGAAACCTTTCAATCGACGGTCTGCTCTCGAAACTGCCAACTTGTTGGGGCCTTGTAGACCCCCTTCCGTCTCGCGGGCAGAAATGCTGGTTGTCGACTCCGTCGAGCTGCTCTCACGAGGTTGTCACAACGTGGATGACGTTTTGTCCGTGTTGGCAAACAACCTCAAGAATTGCGTGTCCATACCGGGTGGCACTCCAGAAGATGCCCACTGGTTTAATATTAAAACACGTACGTCAACCTCTTTCGTTATTTTTCGTGGTATTCGTCTCTGTGTTCACCAACTCGCCTATTCGTTAAGGTGGCTCCCTACGTGCCGGCGACTCTCATCTGACTACTTTCTCCAACGGCGCTTCAATATTGCCCATCCCTAGCGAATACAATGTGTTAAACGTAACGGGCTGCGAGGCGTCATCCTCTGCTTCTTACGATCGTACATCCGATGTTCAATCTTGTAACCTTCCGAACGGCAACGCCTCTTTAGTGCCTGGACGCGAACCGTCCTTGAACGCAGTCTCCAGAGAGGAAATGCAGGACGACACCGCTCGAGTATACCGTCCAGAACGCGTTGACGTGGTTGCCGATGTTAGCTTACCTGAACAGTACAGTACGCTTCCTCAACAGAATGTAGACCAGTCCTCGAACCGAAATTTTCCTTCCTACACTAATGGTTTTGGTACCAATAATTCTTCTCCTTTCTTGCCTCTCAGATCGGCGTCTTCCTCGCCTTCCGAATCTGATGTCTTTGCCGTCCGTCGTACGACCGACACTCCAGGATCCCATCAGATGGGATCTGCTTCCTCCGATATGGACATCGCCTCCATGCGAGATCGCCACGGCGCGTATCATTACCCAGGCCCGTCCGACAATGTCTTGACGTCTTCCAACAATTCCTGCGGAGCCCCTGAATCAGTGGTAAATACTGGTCATGGCTCAACGATGCAGACCGCTCAGTCTGCTTCACATGGTTCAACCTCACTCGATTCCGCTGATGCTATACCTGTTATTGAATTAAATTCATTCTCTACCTCGTGCGTCTCTCCTCCGTTCGTCTGCGTTTTACAACGCTTATTTATATTTATATTTTTTCTCTCGAACCTTGACATACAGTAGTTCATTTAACATCCGTGGCGAACATTCGCTTTCTGGCAATCGGTCCGTTGGCCCTGCTGCGTCTACCGAATCGTCTGCTAGGATTGATGCCAGACGTTCTTCTTCTGTTGATATCGCACCCGCTGCCTCGAGATCAGATTTCGCAATTCCTGATCCCCATCGTATGCAGTGCGACCTGAAGAGTACCGAATCTATCACCATGCGCGACCCTTGGCCAGAAGGTCCCACTTCTTCTTGTTCTTATGACATGTTTCAATTGCCTTCCATTACTCGGTACGCTTCTATACGTTGAAGGGTTACTTATGCGTGCTGATTTGCTACCTTGAATTTTATTTTTATCTTTATCTTTATTTATATTTTTTTAAAATTGGGTGCGGTGGTTCGTTCGTGTATACGAATAGATCATCCTCTCCTTTGTCTTCCCTTTCATCCATGTCCGACAACCCTTGCGTTAACCCTCTCCTTCTTGTGCAAAAGTCCCCTCCTTCCACTGGTTCCCCTGCCGATACGTCAAGAAATGCAGATGCCTTTTCACATCTCCAAACACCTATCCAAGACGCTGTTGGCTCCATTTCACTCAACGCGGCGACAAGCATCAGCAAACGCTCCGTCGTCGTCACATCCTCCGCTACATCTCACGCTTCTTTAACTGTAAAACCACATGTTTCGCCTGACAAGCCTTCGACGTCACCGCCTATTCTTGACGACGAACATGCTCCTGAGTCCAATGTCTCTTCTCCCCTTACTTCAGTTGGCTCGCCGATCGAAGTCGATAGCCTCGACGCAGATAAGCCTGCGGGTAACTTCAGTTCGATGGCCGAAACTACTCCTTTATCAGACTCGGGCGGGAGTGCGGAATTAGGCGCTGAAGTTGGTGGGTTATTCATATTGTTGTTCCGTGATTTTAACTTATTTCAAACTTGCATTAGACATGCTTGAGGACAGCGATAAAAGCGACTTCGAACGAGACCTCTTGGCTCTTGTCGATTCCCCGGGCCTCCCTCGTGATTCCAAGGGTAAGATGCCTGCCGACACCAAGAAATCACGAAGGCGGAACAATCCTATTTCCGCCGCTATCATCACATCGGACATGGAGGTTGATCCGGCTGAAGCATGTACGGGAACGCACACAACGCCAACTCTCGAACAAGTTCGTAACGCGATTGGTACCAAGAGGCCTGCCTCTCCCCTTCTTAGTGATAGCGGGTCTGCTCTCACAACCTTGACGTCTTCGAGCGGTACTGAACCATGTGATGATGTCAAACCCAGAACAACCCCTTACGATCTACTCATTGCCGAATCTTCGTACGTTTTGCCGACAAATGTTGCATTAAAATCGGATCCCCTGGAGTCTGACAATATAATTGACGACAACGACGACGACGATGAAGAAGACGGTGAATCTTACATTCCCTTGCGGACTGTACATATGAACATGTCCAGTAAACTGCTTGCTAGTCTCGGGTCCGCATCCAGCCCCATTGATGTCGACGCTCTATCCTCCTTTTTCGATCCCGACCATTCTCGAACGCATGTACGTGAACTCTCTTCTTCCTCTCTTCTCTTTATTTATTTAGGATTTTTTTGATAACTTTCTGTCGGCAGAAAAAGGAAGCGATTTCCATCTCTGCCGAATTCACGGCTCCGAAACCTGGCACGCGAATCCACACAGTGCACACTGGCGACGGGAAACCTATTAGCTTTACGCCTTGTTTCCATGTGAGTCTGCTTCCTTTTTTTCTTTTCACATCGTACATGTTGGAATTGATTGTCCGAATTTTTTTTTTTTTTTTTCCCCCAATGCCTTTTAGTTCGATGTTTATCATCGACGATTGAATCAGTTCATGGATCGAGTCAACGAGCTGCACGAGGATGGACTTCCTTTGCACATTGCACGTCCGGAGGAGTCTATTTTAAAATGCATTCCGTCTAGCGAGTGGGAGCAGCTGTCTGATCAAGAAAAGCAGAGGGAAAAGCAGAAGAAGAATGTCATAGTCACTAAAACGACTCTCGAGGAGGAAATCGCCTTCGATCAGAAAGGCCTCATGAAGGTTGGGGGTATTATGTCGCGTCAGATCTCCATAAACGGTTGGTATCGCCTGTGTGTGTTGTCTTTTCGTGTGTTCGTCTAAATGCTTTTTCCAGACTATTCGGTTCCTTCTGGTCGCCACTGTGGTCCCACCACCGTCAGCGGGAGGCTTATAGACATGTGGGACAATCGTCATGATCACATGAAGATTCTTAATGCCCTCGACCTTCCCCACCCTTCCGGAAACAGGACACCGAGAGCACATACAACCGATTTGCATGCTTGGGATGTGTCTACCGGTCATCACGACGCGAACCAGGTCGAGCCCTATCCTATTGAACACATGCGGTGGTCGTTAATCGGGCACAAGAATTCTCTTACCCTTCTTCACCTCGAATCCGACGGCCTGTCTACCGAGCTGACGGTGGTCGAAGGAGGCAAAGTATGGGGGCTGCTGCGGGAACGCCCTTCTAACCCGCTTTCATCTATAAAATTCTTTCTTCAGAAAGGCTTTCGCCTTAACGAGGTGCTCGCGTCTTCGAACTATGACTTTGAAGCGGTTGCTTTGGAAAAAGGAGATCAAATGTAGGGCGTTCATTTCTTTCGTTCGTGGTACGACTCTTGCTGAACCAAGTGATACTGTAGATTCATGCGTCCTGGACAGCCTCATTTCGTTTACGGCTACGCCAACACCATATGTCGAGGCGGTCATTACTATTTTACCGGAAACCTTAAAGAAAGTCTCCAAGGCGTTATTCATGCCTTCGTACTGCACAGGTTTCTCACCAACACTTCACATCCCACTCAGCCTGTACTACGCAGAATGGTAATCTTTTTCCATATGGGATTACTCGAAAATGCGCTCGAACCGTCCCGTTTGTTCAATTTTTGCGCATGTTTATTTTCTTGAAGTTACTTATTCCTCTGCCTTTTACTGTCCGTTTAGATCCTGCCGCCTCTCATATACCCAACGTCAACACTATGGACGGCCTGCTCAACCTTCTTTGCGGTTGTATAATGGTCATTCTCGGAAATGTTCTGGATTTCCGGACTTACTGTGTTCCGAACGAAGGACGAAACAAAGCTTCGAACGCCTCAGAGTTGAACGAACCTTTGCTCGATCACGACATCAACGCCATTCCGCGTCCGGAGCGTCTTGACATCTGCTATGCACGCGGTGTCGCTCTTCGTCTCTTGGACTGGATTCAATGCTGCGCCGTGGTCAAAGATGGATCGGGGAAGCGTGTTCCAAATTTCTGTGCCGTATTTTTGGTTCAGATTGTCTCCTCTCTCTTCGCCTACAAGAACGAAGTCGCTTTATCCGACCTCGACGACAGCGCTTCCGATATCGATCCAGAATACTCGGATTCAAAAGTTACTTTGCACTTGCTCTCCAATCAAATCCTTAACCTCGTGAACATTAGGAAACGTTTCACAAAGGTGTGGAACAAGAGAGAAAAGCTCGGCATTCCATCAGATTCGCTTGCCTTAAAAGACTGGGAGCAATACTCCGTTCAATGGACTCACGACGTTCGGTTTAATGTTATGCCCGACGCATCCGACGAGGGTAAGAAACTTTCCTAGCATGACGAGCTCGTTTTGACGTACGTTTAACTGCTCTAGCCTTTACCAACGCTGGGATGACCGGCTTCGACAAGCTTTATCTCGCTTTCCAGAAGGAGCTTCGTGATATTGAGGTTTCACATGTTCTTCCACTTCTGCAGGGGCGACCCGCAGAACCTGCTCCATCAAGCAAAAAGCGCAAAATATCTTGATTTGCAACGTTCGTGTCTACTTAGTCTATTGCTATCTATTCTTGTATCATACCATCTTGAGTTGTTGTGCTGCTATGTATTCTTGCTGAAATATATATTCTTGTTGTAAAATGTACTCTAATCGTAGTGTCTCTCGATGGTTTAACCTTCTATGCGGTTAAGGGCTTCTCTCCGAATCGGGATGGTTTAACATTCTGCGCAGTTAAGGGTTCCTCCCCGAATTTGATTCCTTTTTTTATTCTGTCATCTGGCGCATCCCTTTCAGAAGGATTGCGTGTGCTTGTTTGTAATCCTGCGCCGTTTTTGCTTTCTTTCGTTTCTTTTTACATTCTTTCTCTTCCTGTTTTCACCTCGCTATAAACATTGGCCTTGTGCTAGACATCGTCGACCTCAACCTTCGCCCTTTCGTAGCCATGAAAATGCCACGTCTCCGATGGCAAATATGTCTTTTCATTGTATCTGGTACATAGATATTGTCTTCTCTGCGTCCTTCGTGTATGTATAGCTTATTTTCTCCCAATCCAGCTCTCATCCCTCAATGGGTAAGAATCGGTTATACGAGCGCCATCCCCTTGTCGGGTCCCAGCGATGGCCTTTCTCTGATGGGTATGGTACGTGTCCTGCACCTCATTTTAAATTAGCTTTTGCTTTTCTTTTTTCTTTTGTCGATACTCAACGCAATGCTGACTTCTGTGATGTTGTGTTTCGTAGCCACGTGAAACGGCAACGTTACCATCTTTCAGTCTTGCGTCTGCGCCTATTAACACACGGCAAACTATCGGGATTCGTCTTCGCTATGAAACTAACTGTGCTTGTCACAGCCCTCATGGGTATCCTCTTCGTGTGTCATTGCACAGCCCTCGGGGGTATTATTTCATGTCACCTTTGAATATACGGAAATTGCATCTTGCCTGGGCTTCATCTGCTTTTGAGATCTCGTGTCATTTGGTTGGGTACGGCTACATGAGATTTTTGAGACTTTTGACAGATTCCGTCAGAATAAATTTATCTATTGTGTTGTTTAGCTATATTTGTGCCGAACTAGAATCACAAACATCTGTTGTACACAAAGTCCGCCTTCTTGCGTTGATTCTGGTGCGCGGTCTTCTATACCGTGGTGATTTCACCCACTATTTGTGTCAAGTTTTGTTCCGGCGGCGTGTGTGGATATCAATGTGGTGTATTCGTGTGTGCTCTGCTTTTTCCTTGGGTTTAGCTTGTATGATTAAGTTCTTGTGTACTGTTGTGTTTTTCACATGGTCTCAGTGGAAATTTATTATGTCCAACTGGAACAAATATCATATGTATATATATGCAGTATTGGCATTAATAATTACAAGGTCTTCTCAATTGTGCACTCATATCACCTCGTGTATTTACATGAGTCACTCCACTGTGTCTGAATCCTCCCTCCACAATTTGGCTTCATCCTGTAGTACTTCTCCATTTTCTGTTGATAAAAATGTGAAATTTTATGGTGGCTATCAGCTACCTGCTTTGATGTCTGATTTTCTCCTTCCTTATGTCACTTCAGACCCAAAGTGTATGCCTGTATCATCTTGCAGAATGCTGTATGTAGATCATGTTAATGATATCGGTCTACTGAATTATCAACATCCCAATTATATTCAGGCACAAGTTCCCTTACATCTTTTGTTTCCCTATATACGTATTGCAACTGCACGTAAAATTGCAGAAAAACATCAGGTTAAGGGGACTTCACGCTCCAATAGATCAAATTTAATTGATAAGGTAACAAACCATTCTTGCCACGCGTGTATAGATCATTATTCCATTTTTGTACTTGAACATATTAGTGTTAAAATTCCAACATCAGTCAAACAAGACTCAAAAGCTGTTGTTGAAATTGACCTCTCAGCAGACGACCTCTCAGCAGACAAGGTTTTCGCTGCATCCACCGTTCACAAATCAATGTCTTGTTTGCCACCTAATTCTCACACTGTAAATCCCAAAGTCAGTTCAGAAGACAGTCATAGAATGAGTGTGTCTCCTTTTCCCCCTGCCTCTGTGACTCCTGAACTAACACATAAAATCGTCTCATCAGCTTGTGCTAAAATGCTAAAATCTAAAATAGAGGAGTCTGGGTGTGCTGTCTGTGGTCAACTGACACCTGTATCTAAACTATCAAGGATAAAAAACGTAAAGAATTATTTACATGTGTTGAAGTCAGGTGGTGTTACCAGGATTGAAAGAAAATCTGAGAATGATCGTGTGTCAGAATATTCTGGACCTGTTCTAGATTACACTTGTTCTCAAATCTGTCATGAATGTCGACAAACCATCCGTAAAGGCAATGTTCCACGACTGGCACTATCAAAAGGCTTGTGGATTGGTAAAATACCACCTGAACTTGAATGTCTGTCTTTTGTGGAGCGACTACTTGTTGCAAAGGTGAGACATACATGCTGTTTTGTTAGGGTATCTCTTGGGATGCGAAAAATGACTGCTAATGTGATTGCATTCCAATCTCCTATTGCAAAGGTTTATGACATGTTACCACCCCCTTCTGAAGAAATAAACGATGTTCTTGCAATACTTTTCACAGGGCCCTGTCAGCCCACTCCTGATGACTTGCGTAGAACTCCATTTTTGGTTTCAAGAAACCGAGTTAGAAAAGCCCTTGATTGGCTTCGGCTGAATCACTCTGATTATGCAGACATTAAAATTTCTGAAGAAAATTTAAATTCCTATGCAAACAATGAGATTCCTGTATCTTTACAGTATCGTGAATCTGTAACAAACAGAGTGCCTGAGGGAACTAGTGTTTTTGATGCTGATCAGGAAATTGGAACAGATGAAGGTCAGTGTTCATTCTCAGTTCACGGTCTTACAGCAGACATGCTAGATACCATGCCTCTGAACACTATCAAGGCAATGGCTATACAGCATCTTAACAATGGGGGGAAAATGCTGGCTGTTGGCCGCAGTGAAGACCCTGTACCAGCATGGCGTACCCCACATCTTTATCCTCAAATGTTTCCCTGTCTATATCCATATGGGCTTGGTGGTATGGAAATTGATGGTATTTCACCTGAAGCACACATAAAATGGGCGTTGATGTATCATGACAAGCGCTTTCAAACAGACGTATACTTTCCATTTATTGCCTTCTGTCATAGCCAAATAAGAGCAAGCCATAACCGCAGTTTCCTTGTTGTACAGCAAAGCAGGTTTCAGACCATAAGCAAAAGATTATTGGATTTGGATCAGAATGTACTCTCAGAAGTAACAAATAAACTAGTTGATGGTGAATATTTCAAGCCAACTACTGACCAAGAGAAAGCCTGCTTTCAGGTTATGCATGACCTTGATGCTGTAGCTGGGAAGGTTAAAGGATCTACTACCAGCAAGAAATATATGCGTAATGAGATATGGTCTTTGATTAATTTTTTGGGTGCTCCTTCCTGGTACATTACATTGTCTCCTGCTGACATTCACCATCCTATATGCATTTATTATGCTGGAACAGACAAAGAATTTAAAGTTGATCTAAAACCTTATAATGATCGTATCAGGTTGGTCTGTAGCAATCCTGTTGCAGGTGCTAGGTTTTTTCACTTTGTGGTGGAAACTTTTATTTCTGATGTTTTAGGGGTTCATGCAAAACATAGAGGCCTGTATGGTAATACAAAGGGGTACTATGGAACTGTGGAGCAACAAGGAAGACTTACATTACATTTACATATGCTGCTTTGGATAGAGAATTCCCTTGCACCGCAAGAAATGAGGGATAAATTAATGAAAGCTGACTCTGAATGGAATCAAAAAATTATCTCTTGGTTGGAAAGTTGTCATTCAGGTAGCTTTATGACAGGAACACATAAAGACATAGAAGAACGTTATCAAGAACATCAGAACAATGCTAGTCATCAAGATCCTACACAGACATTACCTGTTCCACCACCCTCATTCTGTGCAAAACATCTGAGTGAATCTGAAACATTGTCACATTCTTCTGCATGGTCTAATGATAAAATAGAAGACAATGAATCAAGGCAATGCCGCAAGTGCAAAAGCTGGTCATCTTGGTGGACATATGTGAAAGAAACAATAGATGAATTACTATTTAAGTCCAATGTACATAGCTGCAGTCACAATTTAAACAAAGATGGTGCTAGAAAAAAAGGATCAGCATCTGGGTGTATGGACAATAAATGGGGCAAGTGTAAAGCACGATTTCCACGCAAGATTATTCCTGAATCAGTTATTGACATTCTTACTGGGACCATTGATATTAAAAAATTAGAGCCATGGATAAATACCTACACGCCTATTGTCACTTACTTGTTTAGATGTAATACAGATGTTACATGTCTAATGTCAGGAACAGCTATCAAGGCTGTTGTCATATATGTATCTGATTATATTACTAAGAGTACTCTTAAGACACATGTAATATTTGATTCAATTCGTTCAATATTTCATAGAAATACAAATATAATTAGTGGCACTATGCCAATGCAAAATAAAGCGAGAGCACTAATGGTTAAGATGGTTAATTTACTGAGTGCCCGCGCAGAAATGGGTGCGCCAATGATATGTATGTACTTACTGGATAATCCTGATCACTATACCAGTCATGTTTTTGTACCATTCTACTGGAAGTCATATGTAGCAGAAGCACGTAGCTGCTTTTTGGAAGATTCTAAAGAGTCAGCAATTGAGCAAAAATTTGATCCTGATGCTCAACATAAGATTACAATCATAAACCAAAAAGGAGGATTAGCAGGGTTGTCCCCTGTGCATGATTATATTTTTCGATCTCCGGATTTAGAAAACATGAACTTGTATGATTTTATATCAAAATACAAGCGCATAAAATGCTCTAAGCGTAAATCAAAAACAAAACAGACTGAAGAAGAAGAATTAGAGATTAATGAATGCTTAGAGTCAGATAGTTTATTAGAATCAAACGAATGTCTGGAGTCAAATGATTGCTTAGGGCTTGATACTAGCGATGCAGAAGTAAATGTCACACATTCAGATACATTTGAGCCAATTGAAAGTGAGGATGACTGTATATCAGATACTGAACCAAATACATGTGTTGCTGATTCTAATAGCACTATTCAAAATATAGTAGACAAAATAGCAAATAAATTCAATACAAGCAAGAAAAACACAATATTTAGGTTTAAATCTGATCACCCATTACATGGAAGTCATGCATCAAAGTTTGATGTTAAATATTTACGTAATGTACCTAATTTTATTGGTGGAAGTCTTCCTCGTAGTGATCAAGGTGATCGTGAGTACTATTGTTCCACAATGCTAACTTTGTTCAAACCTTGGAGAAAGGGAATTGATTTGAAATCCAAAGATATTACATGGGATGAGGCCTTTGCCACATATTCATTCTCTTCTTGGCAACAACAGCTGATAAAAAATTTTAATATAAGATATGAATGTCTTGATGCCAGAGATGATTATCGAGCTGAGTTAAAGAAGGGTGCAGATCCACTATTTATTGGGAGCTGGGAAGACAATTTTGATGACACTGAAGGTCCATCAGAGCTTGATCCTGCAGGTGTTCATATGGAAGATGTTTTGGATGAAGGTGATGACATCAATGATATATATACCATGGAAGGACAAAGACAGCGTAATATAAATATTGCAGAAATCAATTCAATACTTGAGGCGACAGGATGGATAAATGAACGTAAACTAGATAATGTTGAAAATATCAGATTTGAACCTGAAAAACGATTGTCTGGTTCAGAGTGGAACACAGAGGTTGCAAAATTAAGGCAGAAGGTGTTAGATAAACGCAATGAATTTAATGTGAAAGCTGCTAACTCTAACAAAGTTAATACAAATCATGAGTCTGATCCATACACTGTAAAAATAGTAGACAAGTCTTATCTAACTCAAAACTGCAATACACATTCTGAATCTTTGACTATATGCAATATAATTAGTGATTTTAGTTTGAATGCAGAACAGGAGAGGGCATTTAGAATAATTGCAAATCATGTTTGTGGCCAGTCAGAACATCAACTGAAAATGTATTTGGGTGGCATAGGGGGCACAGGTAAGTCGAGAGTTCTTAAAGCTGTGAGCAAGCTCTTTGAGATAAGAAATGAATCTCATCGATTTGCTATTGTTGCACCTACCGGATCTGCAGCAGCACTACTGGGAGGGTCCACATATCACTACCTTTTTGGAATTAATGAATATAGTGGAAAATCTAATTTACCCCAAATAAAATCTCGACTGTTAGGAGTTGAATATATATTTATGGATGAAGTTTCTATGCTATCAGCACGTGATATGTATAAGATAAGTTTTCAGCTGTCTACCGTTTTGAATATTCACGACAAACCATTTGGTGGGGTTAATTTTGTATTTGCAGGTGACTTTGCACAGCTCCCACCAGCAGTTGGAAGAGAAAGAATATCTTTGTATGGAAGACATATTGGCTTTTATTCCTCAAGCTCGGTTTCCCAAGAAGAGGCCATTGGAAAAGCATTGTGGCACCAAGTAACAACAGTGGTTATCTTAAGACAGAACATGCGACAAAAAGAACAGACTCCAGATGATAACAAATTCAGAACTGCACTTGAAAATATGCGTTACAAATCATGTACTTCAAGTGATATTGCATTTTTAAGAACACGAATTTCAACACGTATACCTAACAAACCCTCAGTGACAGATGAAAGATTTCACAATGTATCTGTAATAACATCAAAAAATATATATAAAGATGAAATCAATAGATTAGGATCTATTCGCTTTGCAAAGGAAACCAATCAAAGGCTAACTGATTTCTACTCAGAAGATAATACCAAAGCAATACGTAAGTCACCACAAGATACAACTCAAACAAAAAAAAAAACATTTCACATTAAATCAATATCTGATCAAAGACAACAGGTGCTATGGAATCAACCCGCCTCAACAACTGATAAGCACATTGCTGGAAAGCTTAGTTTGTGTATTGGACTTCCAGTTATGATTAAGCATAATTTTGCTACAGAGCTGTGTATTACAAAAGGACAAGAGGGTTTTGTTTATGGATGGCAATCAAAAACTGGTTCCAGAGGACAAATCTGTCTTGATACTCTTTTTGTAAAGCTCAAGGAACCTCCTTCTGTGGTGAAATTTGACGGTTTGCCAGAAAATGTTGTTCCTATACCAGCTACTACAAACACATTATCCTGTTCTCTTATTGAGGATAGAAACATATGGGTTTCAAGAACACAAGTAGAGGTTCTTCCTAACTTTGCTATGACTGATTTTGCCTCACAAGGAAAAACCAGAGAAAGCAACACTGTTGATCTTAATAATCTGCAGTCTCATCAAGCATATTATACGGCACTGTCCAGGAGCTCATCTGCAGAGGGTACCATTATACTTCAGGGCTTTGACCCTAAGATGATTACAGGTGGTGCATCAGGAGCTTTGAGACAAGAATTTCGCGAACTTGAAATGCTGGATGATATCACTACTATTCGCTATTTAGGTAAACTTGATGTTACAGTAGTAGGAGACACACGTTATGAACTAATACATTCTTTTAGAAAATGGAAAGGGTGTCATTATGTTCCTAAGACTGTACCCAAGGCCCTCACATGGACAAAAAAAGATCCCTTTATTATTGTGGAGGCATATGATATGCCATCAAACACAGTTAAAAACATAGAGGTACCCTCAAGCATACCTAATCTACTCCAGACAAATAACATTAAAAATAACAAAAAAAGAAAACTCAATAAAGTTGGGGACTTAGATGTTAATACATCTATAGAACAGCCACCAACTAAAAAAATATGCATTCGTAACAAATCTACATTAGATAATACTGTGCATGGGCAGCATGGCTTGACACCACGAGGCATTAAATGGAGTCAAAATAGCTGTGGATTTGATGCAACTTATGTTGTACTATATCAAATTTGGTGGGAAAACAAGCTTAGTGTGGCTACAACTCTGAGAGGATATCATAATCCAATACTTAATTATATTCTAGATGGTTTTGAAAAAACAGACAGTGGGAATAATACATTTGAACAAGCAAGAGATGACTTTCGCTGTTACTTACAGACTATTGATAGCAATTTATTTAAATTTGGTAAATATATTTCTATGTCTGATTTGTTTGATATCCTAGGAACCACAAACATGGTCACACGAGTAACATACACTCAATGTAAAAATAGACACAAACAGCTTCAGAATTCTTTCTCATCTTTGGTGTGGAATGGCGACACAAACAGATACACATCAGTTGCTGATTGGCTTAAAACAGCACAAGCAGGAACTTTACAGAGACAACGTTGTCAGCTATGTGATGAATCAGTTGTTTTTAAATGTAGACTGCGCAGTGTTCCTGAAATGCTTATTTTTGAATTTAGTGGAAAGGATAGATTTTTGATAGATCCTCGATTTATTATAAAGTACCATGACATTGAGCACACATATGTATTAAAAGGTGTTATTTATTATGGTAACCAGCATTTCACTTCTCGAATAATTGCTCAAAACAGCCATTTATGGTTTCATGATGGCATAGAATTGGGACATTCTATGAGATATGAAGGTGTTCTTAATAGTGCTCTGGATATTGATTTGTTCTATTCTGGAAATAATAGTGCTTGCTGTGCATTGTATGTAAAATTATAAATGTATATAATATTGGTCAGTATGTCTGAAGTTGAATTTACCAAAAACGGACTCGTATATTGCCATGCGAAGCACTGGCCCACTCAGACAAGTAGTAAGCTCAATGTAAGGCATTATAACCATTAACTGTAAGCCTCTTTCAAGTTGCTACTCAAGTCTCAGTCAGTTCCCAAGTCAATGGCTTAAGCCTGAGTTGGCTGTTGTACAGGTACCTCACAGCGACACAAATTGACTGTGTATCGCGAGTTTTCGTCAGACTCGAGGAATAGAGGTGACAGCGTCACAGCGATGTCGACCAGGCCCCGGGAAGCTCCACCAAAAGCTTGTCCGCCAAAATTCTCAAAAACACATCTCAAATCCGCAATTTTTTCCCTCTCAAATCCGCAAATCCGGACAGTGTTATGCAGGGTCCTTCCTAATATAGATGGTTTTCGCCCGCCTGCGGCGCCTCTTGAGTACCTTTTGTCACTCCTTTGGGGAGTATTTAGGGCGCATTTTGACACCTTTGGACCATTCTTGGAACATTGTTGGGTCCCAATTTTTTTAGGCTCATTGTGTTGAAAAATTTTCGCAAATAATCCCTCAAATCCGCAAATTCCGGACAAAGGTCAGTCAAATTTTCTCTCGAATCCGCAAATTCCGGACAAAGATTTGACAAATTTTGCCTCTCAAATCCGCAAAATCGCGGACAAGCTCTGGCGGGAGCTTCACGGGGCCTAAGTGCGGACCATGGTCAACGATACTTACTGTCTCGACGATGACCGTAACGTCACGCTGATTAAGTAATCGCCTTCCTCCCAAAAAAAAAACCAAGGCCGGGTCCTTCCTCGTCATTCTCATCCTCTACATCAGTGCCTCCCTCTCTCAGTCATGCACGGACCATGTTCGTCCGACTACGGAATGACTTCACGGGCACCGCACCCGCACTTGAAACACATTGGAACACGTCTCGCGTTGGCACAGAGGACGACGACGGGACAACATCATCGAGTTGCGTGGGTTCGTGCGCACTGCGGGTTTTGCTATGAAGGTCCGTCCGTGTTTTCTTGGCTCCAACCTTCTGAAGAGCTCTTCGTAGGACCATCGAGTACTGGAGTCTCGAGTGACGCCATGCCATGGATATTGTTTCCTTGCAACGCATACGCCAGATGCAGACGCGCACTGTCACTGCAAGCGCATCGAGACACTGCTTATCTGCCAACACCGGATGACGAAGATGACATGAGAGTATTTTTGATTCGAGGTCTGTCCCTCCTTCCTTTGTACTTTTTTGCGTTACCGTCCCCATCCCCAGCCATACACATTCCCTCGCTCTCTTATCACACACACACCCCATCGGAAAACAAGCACATATGCGAAAGAGCTGCTGATAGCCAAGTGTATGGTGGTGGACCTGCATTTCGCCATCCGCTTCCCGCCGTCCCTGCTGGTCTATTCTTCCTTCGATACCTCCGATACCCTCCTATATGCCGCCCACACACCTCCACTGCCGTACACAACCTAAACGGTAGTTATGCTTTACTTCGTTCATGTCTATACACACTCACTATCGTTCTATCGTAGACTAGGCTCTACGTACCTGTGAGTACCCTGAACAATCAGTTCATATATAAAGAGATGACTAATTACATCTTTCCATAGAATACTACGTGATCCCCAAACCAGCGGAGAAAGTATACACCAACTCTCAGGTTCGGGTCTTCCGTCCATGCCACATCAACCTCAACCTTTTGCAACGCACGCTCGTTGACGAAGAAGGATCAGTGGTGCTGGGAAGAAGGCTCATAACGAGCTCGATAAACTCTTTTTTTAGAGTCCGTCCTTCCCACCTTTTTCCCTTTTTGCATTATCTCAGTCTCGAACCGTACAGCTTGAGAAGTCCTCGCTTGGTGGTCACTCCCTTGTTACGATCTCCAACGTGTATGTTGTCGCTCTCTTATCCTCTTTGCCGCTGATGGCTCTGGTGCCTTTGTAGCACCATGGCCCCGTGGAGGCATCTGTTCCACAGTCCGGAAAGATGCTGGTGGTAGTTGTAGGATCTTTTTCAACGATGTATACTGGCGCTCACTCGCGTTATCCAGTGATTTACCACCTCGCGTTTTCGGCCCATTCCAAGTTTCCGAAAAGCGTGTATCTCGTCGCTCCTGGCTCACTTCCTTTCTTTTTACTTCGTTCAGGCCTCGATAAACACATAAAAAATTCCTTGCTTGATTCTGTCCAAATGCGAAGTCATACATCAACTAGGCACGCTTTATTTACACCCACCACGTTCTGTGTCCCCACCAAGTCCGCTTCACCTTCAGCCACTTGTATGTAGCGATGGCGCTTGTTCCGCTGATGATGGTCATGAGAAGAGACCCATCGACTTTCGCGTCATCAGTCTCGATTATGACTTGTGAATGTGGAGGCTCGGTTGTCTTTTCGCATTTGACTCTGGCAACCAACTCTAACTTATCTTCATCGAGGATTCTCGGCCGGTATCCCCAATTGGAAGTAGTGGAAGATCTGTATAGCTGACGGGGTTGTTTCAGTGGCTCATTCCACTTTCCTTTCAACGATAACGGCAACATATAAGATTTACACTATAGTCCCTCCCCACCAATTCGCCTCCCCCTCCATATCCGCCTTCACAGCCCCACTCAATCCACCCACATCGACCCATCGCATGTGATGATCACATCCGAGCAAGTTGTTCTGTTCTCCCTTGACATCCCACCCCGCATTTACCAGACCTGATGACGACGAGCGGCGACGGCCTGCTGTTTGGACGATTCGCTCGTGTCGTCGACCATCTTCACCAGCCTTCGCCGCTCGCGAGGGCCGACTCGGAGTACTCGGATATAGTCAGTGTTTTTTGCACTTTTTTTGTCGTTACTTCCTCCGTCAATTGCAATTTTGTTATTGACAATTTTCTTTTGTAGGGTGAAAACAGACAGTATAATATCGACATACATCATATCATAAAATAGTCTTCAGGTTTATTGAACCAAGCTCCGAAATCCCTTTCGAAGTTTATATCTTCTGGCGTATGCTGGAATGCGTCCAATATATCTTTCAACTGCTCAGGATCACCGCTGCCACAAATATACCTACGTCGTCCTGTGTTCTTATCCCGCCAAACCACCTCCAGTCCGTAGACCTGCTCGAGCTCGCGGAAGTCGGGCACATAGCGATATTGGCCCTTGGCCGTGAGGTCGAGCCGACGAACAGGAAATTCTCGTCTCTTCCTCTCCACGAGGAATTCCATGAAACACGCGATAGTCATATACTCATTTTGGTCATGGCCTAACGAACGGGAACTACCAGGAATAAAATGCAGAGTGTGTAGTTCTGGGAAGAGAATGTCGCCGATTTGGTCTAGACGAGAAATGGTGCAAAGTGTTTGACCGCCATGTTCGTGGATGGTGAGATGTTGGATATGTTGGAATACTGCGAGCATTGCATACATGCTTGAAACTATGTATGGCTTGGGAAGGTTCTGGAGGCTCAGCGTCAATTCGTCGACCGAGCGAAAGAGTTCTCGATCCTCTCCTGGGCCTCCTCCACTGGGAATACAAGGTGCGATTGCGAGAGCCTCGACAAAATAGGCCTTGACTTGCTCATGGACACCACTTATGTCAAATTTACCATCAATGTTCAGGAGGAATTGTGGGCTCAGATAGTACACATCATGGCGTGGCAGCTGTATTGCGGAGAACTCGAAGTAGATCTGATGGACCGTAATCTTAACGCTTGTTGATGCCAGTGCATTTGCCGTAAAATAATTAGAAATGAGTTTCGGTACGCTTCTTTTGAACGTTGGGATGATAATCTCGGGAATTGGGCCAAAGTGAGCATTGATAATCCGGATCGAACAGAAGGCAAGTCGCCTTCCTGGTCGTAAAAGGTCCAGAAACCGAGCGCTTGCTTCCAGGTTGGCCATGAGATCGATCGACGTCAAGTTGGGGAGGTGGATGGGTAGGGTTATAAAGCCAGAAGCTGGAACGAGCCTGAGCTTCAGCGCGGTCTGATATGCCGAGTAAACGCAGGGTGTGCAATTGGGGGAATATGACGTGCCGATGACCGTGCTGGACACCTCTTTTATCCAGACCAACCAAGGTATTCCAAAGAATATAAAACGACAATTCACTGATCAGGATGCATTGGACGTGGTCGAACAACGCGAGCGTCGAATACAGGTGCGTATAGAGCGTGATACTTGTTTCGTCATTCGCCATG
>JAHXRV010005452.1:0-13450 GCA_019904355.1 Psilocybe tampanensis
GACTCGACGACACCGTATAGCTGAACATCGTCGAGGATATCTTGGGCACCACCGCCGACGACCAGCCATTCTTTGAGCGTGACCAAGACTTCTCTTCGTCTGTTGACGCTTTTCATATAATCGGCGATCGTAGGAGAAGCACCCGATGGCTGCGATGAGATGTATATTTTACGCAGAAGCTAAAAATTAAAAAGTGAAAGTGAGAAAAAAAGGCTATTGCAGAAGGGAAATAGGGTCCATACCTCAAAGAAAACAAGCGGAGAAACAAAGCTCCTGAACACACTCCACCAAATCTTCGAAAACTCCACCCGATCCACCACAAGCTCCCTCGTCATACCCTCCCTAAGCGACATCTCCCCATTATCATCCGCCACCGACACAGAGATGCTCTCCAACCCATGCACAAGCACATTCACCAACGACTGCAACGTCCCTGCCTGTACGATCACACGTAACGGAGGGTCAGAGGACAGCTCCGTCGTGATAAAGTTCGTGCGGTTCAGATGCGAGACCGAGGGCAACGAGCTCCGACGGGCGATGCTCGTCTTCCGGTCTAATCCATGAGAGGAGGTTGGCTTCACACGAATGGACGGGTTCCGACTGACCCCCTTCTCCATTGGCATCATCACCCCATGCTCATTCGTCGCCGTCGTCGTCGTGGTAGCGGTACTCGGCGGACGCGAAGGCGCACGTGACGAGTTCGGTCTCGAATTCGGTGCCGATTCGAATCCACCGCTCTGCACGACCAATAACAGTTCGCCTTGGTACACCGAGATGAGGGTACCACCATGACCCAATATAAGCCTCTTCGTAAAGTCCTGTTTGACGTCGAGCCCATGGAGCTGTCGTCCCGCGTCGTTGCGCAGTTGGTTGTCCAGCGAGCGGAGGTACTGGAGATCGGAGTTGTCGCTGTCATACCGCCCTCGGACGAGCCTGGAGCGATCGACGAGTGTGACGGTCGGGAGAGGATCTGGGAATAATAAAGGAACCAGAGAGGCTGAAGGCGTTTGTGAAGCAGTCCTTGTCCAAAAGTAAGGCTCGAAGAGGCCTTTCCGCCTTGGCTCGACGGCTAATGACAAGGACATGAATTGGTCCACACTGAAAAAAAACAAACACATCAGTACCCTGTAGATAGGTATTTTTTCAAAAAAAAAAAAAAAAAAAAGACAAGAAAAAAAAGACAAGAAAAAAAAGACAAGAAAAAAAAGCAAGAAAGAAAAAAGAAGAAAAAAAGGCAACTCACCGTTGAAACTTGACAGCCAACCCACTCGTAACACCCCCTTGAGACGCAACATCCCCCCAAAACGCCACAAGCCTCCTCACCTCCTCCCCAACCTCACCCTCCACCACATACGTCTTCCTCGGACACAAAAGGAACGACCTCCTAAACCCATCAAAAATCATCTTCGCCCTAATCGCATGTCCCACCGAAACCATCGCCATCGCCATCGTCGTCGCCTCCCCATTACCACTCCCACTCTCCCCCGCCGTCTTCGCCAGCTCCTCATTCACCCTCACCCGCACATCCCCTCCCCACACCGTCACCTGCGGCGCAACCACACTCGGCACGAGGCTCCCATCCCCCGTGAAGTTCGCCCACCCCTCGATCGCCGCCAGCGCTTGCGGGTCGACCCTCTTCCACGCCTTGTCCAGCCGCGCGACGGGCCTCGAGCACAGTGCGGCTGAGATCGCTCTCCATGAGCATTCGTCCCCGGACGTCCGACAGAGCTCGCCGATCTTCGCCCAGATGGAGATGAGCTCTGACCTCGAGTGGGTTCGTGAGGTTTGTTGGACGTTGGCTCGGTCTTCGGAACGACGGCCGGGTGAAGCGAGGTGTGCTGCTGGAATGTGGTGGTGGTTCGCGTAATGGTGGTGATGCGAAGAAGAAGAATCATTTGCGAGTATATGAAGCAAGATCAACTTCGTGAGCCAATGCGGTTGATCGTCACTGCCAAAGAGCGGTGCAGCAGAGTATGAAGGAGTTGAGATGGTCTCGTCTTCCTGGTCCGTGTACGCTTCTGTGGTGTTGGTGATGAATTCAGCTGTGATGTTATCAGGACATATTTCCAAGACCGAGCGATGATAGAGTGTCAAGCTCCTCGCCACCAAGAACGGGTCCAAACAGAGGAAAAGGTCCCTGGTCAGACCTTCCGCCTGCAAGGCGTCCCACGGGAAATGGCTATGTGTCAACGGAGGAGCCAAACCAAGTCTTGGAGATTGCTGACTCTGCGGTACAGAAGGAGAAAGAGCTTCCAGTAGCGATATGGTCTTGCCATCTTGCGGTCTCGGAGAGAAGGTGTTAAGATTGGGCGACGAAGTGGAGGTGGAGGTGCTCGGCACAGGCGACGGATGGAAAATCGCCTCAGACGAAGTCGACACAGGTAACCCTGACGAAGACGAAAACGGAGGGCCCTCAGCCGCGAGCACAACCCCAGGAATCGTATCCTGCTTAAAAGTCTCCCAGCCAGCCGCGTCAACAGGCTGGCCGTGACACCGAACATACTCGTTGGCAAGCCGTGCGACTTGGGCTTTCGTCGTCTCTTGCAGTGCTTCTTCAGCGCCGCTCACGAGAAAAGAGCAGCATCGCAAGAACTCGGCCTCGAACGCCTGTCGTCCCACCACCGCCGGAATAGCGAATATGACAGACGACGAAAATTCTTCCCATCGTGTTTTGTCGTCATCGTTTGAAGAAGGGTCGGTGAATAAACCAGGGAATGTCGTCGCAAAGACTGATTCATGGGTAAGAGCCTCAAAAGTCCCCTTTTCGATCATGCCACTCGCGTCAAGGATGAGATCCGGATGTGTTCTTCTCCCCCAGTACGCTCTTTTCTTCCTAACCATCGTACTCGGCCCAGCCTCCTCCCTTCCTCTCGCTCTTCTGGGCCTACCGGAACCGTCCACATCCTCCGCATGGGCGGCTGATAATTCCGAGTCATTAATCGGCTCATCGTCCTGTTCAGACGGTGGTACAAGAGTGGTGGGGAACAGATCTCTGATCCCATTAGCTCTATCCCCCGGCGGTTTATAGAAATAGAGTTTCGATCCCTTGAGCTCCGCCTTGAAAGGTTTCCAACCCTTGGAAAGGGGTGGGTGTGGGTGGTTGTTGAAATTCGTCGGGACGTCAACCAGCCTGTTTATCAACCCACTGTGGTATAATATTTGTGATGATCGTTTTGGGTCCCGGATATCTTGTTCGTCTCGATCCTGTTCGGGTTCGACGATGGTCGGAGGAGGGAGAAGGGTGGTAGCGCGGTTGTTCGTGGTGGAAGGTGCTGTACTGACATCATGCAAAGCCTTATTGTGGTTGTTCGCCCCGCCAAAACCAAAATTAAAAGCGGCTCTGGTAGGGGTGCTTAAGAGAGGAGGTTGTTCTACATCTCTGATAGCTTCATCTCTTTCGTTTGCGCGTTGAGGACTGACGGGATATCGTGGCGTGGCCAATTTGGAAGGCAATTTGGGAGTGAAGGAGTGTGATCGCGTGTGGACATGTGTTTGTGTTGGGGATGTGCTGAGTGGGATAACTTCTTCCTCGCCTACAGGTTTTGGGACTGATATGGAGACCGAGGGAAGGGTAGCGCTGCGAGGAGGGGAGGACGAAGGAGAAACGTTGCCAACGGTCGGGAAAGGATGTCGACCGTTGTATATGCTGCCCGGGGATGTAGGGCTAGAAGGGGAGACAGCACTTGCGGTACTGTCACTGCGATTGCGGTACTCTGCAACCCGATCTTGAAAAGATGTTTTGATAGGAGAAGGAGAGAACAATGGAGGAGGTGCTTTGCTCAAGTCGTCTGCTGATCTTGACCACGCTTTCCTGGAGGTTTCAAGAAGATCGCCACCGCCGCCAGAAGGTCGATTTGTGATTGGACTGGAGGGTGTACTGGGTGTCTGGAATCTGGAAAGTTCAAGAGATCCAGGAGGCCTGGCGGAAAGATCGAGAACAGAACTTGATAAACACAAGAAAAGAGAGTTAGAATGGTCAATCAAGCAGCTAGGAGATACACAATATACTCACCGACTCGCCCCTCCGGCATAAGAATCCAAAATAGGTCTAGGGTCTGTCGGACGGGAAATCTTATGCTTTCTACTCCCACCACTGACTACAGGCTTCAATTCAGGTGACGGCGAGGGGACCTTGGACGTGGATGCGCTTCTGCTGAACCATTTGGAGGGCTTAGCGAGGAACTGGGTGAATCCCGAAGAGGGGGAAATGGAGCGAGGCTGCTGGACTTGGAGAGAGGAAGCGGAAGAGGGACCGTTCGGCGTCAGTGACTCTTGAGGGGTCAAGGGATTAGGCGATAGACCGCGTCGTGGTGCCATAGCGGCGATAAAAGCGCGGTGTGGTTCGTGGTGGAAAAGAGAATGTTTTGGAAGGTTCGGGGGGTCTACTGCGAAAAATAACGTCGCTTGCCGTGAACACGTAGGCCCGTCGATCGGTTTCTTGGCCTCCTATGAGGGGAAAAAAAAGAAAGTTAGGAGGGTTTATGAGGGTTTATGTGGACGCGTACTAAGGGTAGTGGATGGTGATACAGGTGGAAGGGACGGAAGACATGGAGGAGCGGAATAAAGAGTGGTCGTTGTTTGTCCCCAAATTCTGATAATATTACTCTTTTGATTTCCGACTCTCATCACGATTCCTTTCCGAACCATTTCAATTCAATCCATCTCTATCTAACTAAGCTGCCATCTCAACACCTGCCACTCGTCCCACTCCCTCTCCTCTTTTTCAATCACCGGAGCCGCCTCGAATCCTTTGCAAAAACTTTTTAATTGTCATCAGCTCCCAGCCCCCCATGCCTTCTCCAGAGATTATCATCTCATTATGACCAGGACAAACCCACCCCAGCCCCCAAAAACACGGATCGTTCGTTATCAAATTTACTTATTTTTTCAAATGTCATATCAGCTTCTCCTGTCATCCTTCAACTTCAGCAGACAACCCACTCAAAGCAGATCCTTGCAGCACTCGAAGCGCGTTATTTTTGCCCAAGATGTTCTCCCCGCCTCATCTCCCTTACCCTTCCTTATTATGCCAAACTGCTACCAGGCCAGTGTTGCATCCCTACAATAATAAGTAAATGCGTATCATTCCAGCTATTCCTGTAGCCCCCTGCTACCGAAAAGCGAAATCAGGCCACAATACCCAAACCCCAGAAGGCTTCAGGCAAGCGGACTTTTATAATGATTCAATTGTCCGGCGGTTCGATTCTTTCTTTCCGACGTCTTGTCCAACCTGCAACACTTGAAGTAATCTAGACTGTTCACTTCTATCAACTTACAAACAGATTTCAGACGGCTCGATCAATTGACACCAGTCAACCCTTCCTTCAAACTAGCTTCACTGTTCAGATCCGTTGGCAAAACCCATACATACCTTGGGTAAGTACGTACGTACATAACACGAACCTAAGTCGACAGATCTGAATCCCCCAAGAAATTTGGGGTCCCAACGACGCGTTCAAACTTCATCGGCACCCTCTTCGAACTCATCACGTCCCATTATCCCAAAACCGGTATTTTTTCTTGGCCCACGCCGTCCCTGTGCCTTGAAACCCACCAACGGGCGCTCATTTTTGACGCCCTGCATTCTGTTGCTCCACACCCTCAACGTCAACCATTATTGCCATTCTTCGGGTCCACGCACTGAGAAATACGACCGACTCGCCTTTTTTTCTCTCCATCCTTTGGACAATGGGAGAATCATCCCCCTCCTAATAAAAGCTCGCTATCTTTTCGGCATTTTGTCATAATCCCACGCGTGTTCAGGTGTTCTGAATCTCTTTTTACACATTCCCGCGAACGTGTACGAGTAAATCCGTTCGTTGGCCCCACGCTGCCTAGGCCTTTCTTTCCTTGCATATGTACTCTATGCGCAACAAATTTCAATGGATAAAAGACCTAGACACACATCCCTCTCTGAATCCCGAGGGTCTCCGAGAAAGAAATGCAACATCTTTCGGTACATTCACTAAAATATACAATCTATATAAATCCATAAGTACATGTACAGAAGGAGCCTCCAAATCACCGAAAACCACCCTCGTAAGTAAGTAAATATATACCCAGCCTAGTCTGTTCTTCCCCTCCGAATCCTCGTCCAGTCCATAGTATGTACATATCTATTCCATAATATCCATTCCATCACGCCTCTTCCCCTCCCCCTCCACCTCCCCCCTCCCCATCACCATCACCGCATCTCGTATCATTACTAACACCCCGATACTTCTTCAACGCCGCCAAGACTCTATACCACTCATAAAAACTCTCCACCGCCTCAGTATGCATCAACCACCTCCCACTAATACCCTCACACCTCGGTAAGACCTCCGCCAAGAACCTGCCAATCGCATCCGGGTTATTCGATCCTATCGTCGAGTCGCCTATATACAAATACTTGATGTTTTTATTAACGTGAGGCGGCGAGATAGCTGAGGAGGGGGAGGGGGAGGACAGGGAGGACAGGGAGGAGGTGTTGATGGGTACGTGGCTCGCAGCGTCGAAGCATATCGCCAGGTACTCGAGCTCAGGACACTTGAGAAGGAGGTACAACAGCCCATCATACGTGATCCGCGAGGGGTGATTCCACCCAACCATACTCCCCAACCTCAACCTCCTCAGTCCGCGCCACGCATCCGCCATCTCCCTCACCTCCCTATCTCCCAAGTCGAATTTACAAAACACGTCCAGGTCAAGGGTGGTTAAGTTGGGTAACGATAATAAGGGAGCGAGGGTCCGTCCGTTGATGAGGGTCTGACACCCTTCCATGTTGTATAATACTAGGTTGGTAGAGCTAGGTGGATAGGGGTTGTGTATGAATTTATATTCTATAGAATGAATCGTCCCGGGACTGGAGGATCCTTGAACGAGAGCGAGGAACGTGTCGTAGATCTCTGACGTAGGAGGGACGTGAAGGATCTGGATGGTCAATTTCTGGATATGCACCGGTCGTAATCGTTTCAACAACGACGCAAACGACGAGTGTGACTGTATCGTTTCGCGAAGTACCAATTCCTTCAACTCCGGGAACGGGGGTCCAGAAGATGTCGATGTCGATGGATTTCCAACTGTTCCGGTTCGCAGCAACCCGTTCAAAATGTCCTGCGAACTATTAACCACACACAGTCTCCGGAGGTGCGGTAACGAAGCCAGCGCCCGAATCGCATCCCCACTCAACAAATGCGCACCGCACGACAACGCTCTCAGGTCCTTCATCCCACACACCAACTTCGAAAGTCCCACATCCTCCTCCGGTCTACTAACCTCCACATAATCCCCTAGATCAAGTTCCTGCATATTAATCGCATACCGTTCAATAACCGAAAACAGGGCATTCAAAACCGAGTCGACCCTCCCATACCAGCACAACCCCAGCGAAACGCCTTTGGTCTCCAAGAACACCTCCAGCGCCGCGGATGCGTGGTGCGGGGTGGCGAAGATGAGGTGTTGTAAGTTCGGGAGGAGAGGTTGGTCTTTGTTGTTACGGATGGACCAGATGGTTCGGATGATCTGTAAGTCGGACGGGGGTTCGCCTTTGTTTGTTATGATGTGATAAGCGAAAGGGAAGTATTCCAGTCTTCGGATGCGTTTTGCGTAGAAGGCGAACCTCTCTTCTTCTTTCTCAGTCAACTCGTCCACCACGAACGTCTAAGGTGTACCAACCATCAGCTCTTGACGAGATAAATCCATAATGAATGGATGGAATGGAAAGCACCGTACAAAAGACCTATTAAACCTCCTCATCATCTCATCCGAACCCATCCCCAGAGACGGAGCAGGGACATAAACATCCTCCCAGGACCGCTGAGGCAGCGTCTTGATCAGCGGCACCAGGCTCGTCTGCTCCTTCCACGCGACGTCGAGAGCCACTTGGACTAGCGCGCGGGATGTTAGGGATACGGATATGACGTCGTTTTGCCCTTTTCGGCCGGGCTGCAGGGAGAGGAGGTGGGTTAGGATTTGGTCGAGGATCTCGGGGATGAGAAGGGCGTCGTGCATGACGCGTGAGCGTGACTGATGATCGATGACGGAGATGGGCCTGTGGGATGACGAGGGTATGAGTTAGAACGATTGGGTTGAAGAAAGGAAGAGTCGAAAGTCATACTAAGAATTGACAAGCTGGTCAATGAAGCAAGGTAAAGATGGCGATAGTCTCTTGAGCTTGAATCTTCGTTCTCCGAGTTCTCTTCCTCGAGGATTATGTCGATCCAATGTCGATCACCGTGACGTCCGTCGTCGACAGTCGATCTTGAAACAAGTCTTGAAAGAATACTAAATGACAGCAAAGCAAAGGCAAGATTTGGCGTAGGTTGTGGTATCCAGCAAGTTCAGTGTCATTGTCGAAGGCTCGTTGACTCGGTCCACGTTCACTTGTCCATGTCAATTGTCAGAACCAAGTCATGATCATGAGAGTCAGATCTCAGAAGTGGACACTGGAGGCCCCCTACAAACTCCGATGATAGGGGGCAGATCACATGATTTTGACCTGAGCTGGAAGTTATTGACAAGAATAATTGTTATTGGGCTCCTCTCTCTTCAACCACAGTTCCATTAAATTTAAGAGGTATCAGTGCCACTTGTATAGCATATCCACGTTATATGTGCAATTTTTTTCTGTGAAAGGAGGGAGACTGTGGTACTAAAAATCGTCGAATCCTATTTGTTGACTCGTCTTATTACTACCAAGGTACCAAAGTCTTAACCCTTTTTTTTGTGCAACATTGGGCTTGTAATAGTTTCAAGTCAAGATTAGCCATTCTTATGACTAATGAGTAGAAAGTACGAGCAAGAACAAAGGCGTGACAAAAGACAAAAAAGCAGTCAACGTGAGTCAAGAGCCCGAGACAGGAGCCCTGTGTTCATCTACGAATTCGGAAAGTAGATTGCCATTTCTGGAAGAACGGTGACTCCAACTCCAACCTTGAGCTTGAACCGGTAGGATCACTTTAAGCCTTCGAGATTGACGGAAAACAGTTGACTATGAAGGTTTGACCCCTGGACCTACAAGTACGGTGATGAATCGATGACCCTTGGTGCCATCTTTTCTGGCATGGATATCACCTCTTCGACTCGGACCCACAGGCGTTGAAGGTTGGTTGAGAGGGATGGCGAAGAACACATACCTATATTAACGAGTAAGCTTGATATCGCCAGTTCGGTTAGTCAATAGTTAGGTATGCATTTAGATTTAAAAAAGGGATCTGGATTTTCAACCCCTGATTCCATGAGGATAGGGCAACGTGGGCGGCATTAAATGCCAGAGTCTCGAAGTCTGAACGTTCCCTGGAAATAAATTAGTTCCGTTGCGTTTTGAATTTTATCAAAGAAAAGGAAAATGTATAATTCCTACATGGGCTTTTTTTATGAACAAACGCTTCAGTTGGAACACTGTATTGAAGACCATGATATGCGACTCCATGTGTGCCTGTGAGTCGATCAATTGTGTTCGTCGCGGGCTCGCTCCCCTGAATGACGGTCGGTGAGAGGTCTACTGAAAGAGCCTGTTGAATATATTCGCCGTGTCCGTTTGGAGTGTTAATGGGATGGAAAGAGACAGAGGCGCCTATTCAAGTTGGGTGCACGTGCTGTTGCTTCGAGCGGTTTAAACGAGGCCTTCGTGTGCAGTCGAGGGGGTTTCCTTCTTTTGTTGAGGTTGCAAATTGGAGTAGGGTCCAAGTTGTTCGTCGGCCTCGTCCGCTGCTTTGTCGACTCTCGGGCGAGTGGGAGAGGTCCCGTTTGGTATTGGACTCCGTCAAAGGGTGGATTATCTGAGAGTCAAATCGTCATTGCGGATTGAGTGAGAAAGTGGGTTGGGTTGGTTTGTGTGAAACGAGCGAGGAAGGGGGTGGGTTTCATAGATATCTCAGAGGAACTCCGAAATAAAGTGATGTGGTAAAAGCGAGACGTGGCCGTTTGCGGGTTCCATGACTGTGCCCCAACCCTTGGGCGCTGAGCTCGTCGAATCATATGGGGGCCATTTGAGGTAACCGGAGTTCCGCGCTAAGTACAATAAAATTGCGCCTAATGGGCGATTTCTTTAATGCGATTCAATAGATAAAATTCGGATCCTAGAGCCAAAGAAAGACGTCGGTCGGTTTGGAAGTTGGTTGGCCTATTAGAAATTCAACTCCAACAATACTAACGTGTTTCAATGTTTCGTAGAAGCCACCGTGGCCCTGCTAGCATTCTATGATCATGTTTCGGTCAAGAAAAGTCGAGGATCAGCAGGAATAGTCTCGCCTCCATGACAAGCGAATCTGAGATGGCCTGTTTAACATGAATTGCCTGGTTCCATTTTTTTTTTGGAAATATTTACCTATTCGGTACGATGTAAGATCTTTAATGTCGGTTGAGATTGCAAGGAATTATTTTTTGACATACTGTAAACTGTGAATTTCGAAAGTTTTGAGTCCTTGTGGAGGTTCTGAGCGAAGTAGTGGTGACATGTGGCTGTGTCAAATATTTTGGGCTCTGTGTGATGAACTGCGTACGCGTTTTGTTTTGTCTCTGATCATTATCTCCAAAATATGGCCCTCAAAGTCCCAAAGTCTAACAATCTCCAGCTGTTCAAGGAGGGATACAAGGTACTATCTCAGCTATTTCCTCATAGATCTTGCTGATCTCTCAATTTTAGCATCTATCAGGCTTAGATGAAGCCGTCTTGCGCAATATTCAAGCAGTGAACGAACTTTCCGATCTCGTACGAACAAGTTTCGGTCCAAATGGCGCGTCTTTTTCGTGTTGAATGTGCTTTAAATTATGCTTATGCCGGATAATAGGTCGTAACAAGCTCCTCATCAACCACCTCGGTCGACTTTTCGTTACCTCAGATGCGGCGACGATTATCAGGGAGATTGAGGTTGTCCATCCGGCTGCTAAACTTTTGGTGATGGCTTCCCAATCTCAAGAGGCCGAGGTGTGTTGGAGTCTCGTTTTTGTCTGTCTGTTCCCTGAATGATAGTTGACTGTGCATTAGATGGGGGATGCAACCAACATGGTCTTGATCTTTGGAGGCGAGTTGCTGAAGAAGGCTGAAAACCTCCTCATCATGGGCTTGCATCCAAGTGAAGTTATCAAAGGTTACGAGTTAGCTTCGGCAAAGGCACAGGCTGAACTTGAGAGTCCGTCGTTCTTTCTCTTTCTCTTGACCTTCCTCTTAGTTAACAGCCATCTTTTGTAGAGCTCTCGACGTTCAGCCTACCCTCACCATTAACACAAGAAACTCTCTCATCAGCACTCAAACCAGCCATCGCCTCAAAACAGTATGGGTATGAAGATGCACTTGCTTCTCTGGTCGCAGAAGCCGCTCTTTCTATCATGCCCGCCAATCCCAAAAACTTCAACGTCGATAATGTCCGCGTCGTCAAAATCATGGGTGGAAGTCTATCTGGTAGCAAGGTGGTGCAGGGAATGGTATTTGGGCGAGAACCTGAAGGTAAGCTTCGTGAGGAGTCTTTGCGATGTTTGTCTGACTGGCCACAGGTACCGTCAAGAAGGCTAAAAGGGCGAAAGTTGCTGTATTCACAACGGCTTTGGACATCGCCCAGACGGAGACAAAAGGAACAGTTCTCATCAAGAACGCGGATGAAATGCTGAACTTCACAACTGGCGAGGAGAAGCAACTTGAAAAGGTAAAGTTGTGACTATTTTTGATGCCGTAGTATAAGTAACGACTCTTTCGAAAATGCAGATCATCAAAGAAATCGCTGATTCAGGTATCAATGTCATCATCGCAGGATCAAGTGTCGGAGAGCTTATGATGCACTATCTTAATCGATACAACATCGCCGTTCTCAAGGTTTTGTCAAAATTCGAGCTCCGTCGTCTCTGTCGAGTGGTCAACGCGACTCCCCTCGCTCGTGTCGGAGCACCTACGCCAGAAGAGGCTGGGTTTGTTGATGTCTTCGAGACGATAGAAATCGGCGGCGATCGTGTAACCGTCTTGCGCCAGCTACTGCCTGGTGAACCCGGTTTCGACCCATCATCACAAGCTGAAAAAACACGGACGGCGACCATCGTTCTCCGGGGTGCCACGTCCAACCATCTCGACGACTTGGAACGGGCGATCGATGATGGTGTGAATGTGATCAAGAGTTTGATGAAGGATGCCCGGCTTGTTCCTGGTGCTGGATCTTCAGAACTCGAGCTTGCGAAGAGAATTGAAGTTTACGGAAGTGGACTCAAGGGTCTTTCGCAGCATGCTGTGAAGAAGTTCTCAAGTGCGTTGGAGGTTATCCACAGGCCTCTGGCTGAGAATGCATTGGGCGGTGCCGAGGGCAATGAGGTTCTCAGCAGGCTCTGGGCGAAGCACGAACAAAAAGGTGGTGAGAGCTGGGGAGTTGATATCGAGGTTCGTAATATCCATTTTCTACAATTTTTTTTCTTTTTCTAATTTTTTTTACATAGGCTGAAACAGATGGGACTCTACAAGCCGATCAGCATAAAATCTACGACTCCCTTGCCGCGAAGACATGGGCTATTCGTTTGGCCACCGAAGCAGCCAATGCCGTCCTTAGTGTGGATAGCATCATCATGAGCAAACCTGCTGGTGGACCCAAGATTCCTCAGCAGGCTGGCAACTGGGACGCCGATGATTGAAAATTTTTGAAACAATAGATCTTTTATTGTAGTTTTATATCTCTAATTGATTGTATCTGGTGAAAAAAGAGGCAAGAGGCTTCGTGTGAGAGGTCTGAGAAACTCTCACAGTTTGACAAGGCAAACACCGTCAAGCTCTTTGTTGTAAGACGATCATGATCACGATGGTCGCCTCGCACTCCGGCGTAGCGCATCGTTATCTATTTGGCTTAATCGCAAACCACCACCATCAAATGCGCCTCTGTTCTCTAACTGGGTACTGATACGACTTGATCCATGGCGAAAAAATCAAAGAAGGCATGATATTCTATCCCTTGCTATTTGGCGGCCAAGAGCTCTTGCCCTCGTTCTGGATACTAAATCTGGCTTCTCCCATTTGCTTTGGACTTGGGTGTACTACTACAGGTCTCGAAACCGAAGCCTCGTGTGGTGGTGGTCAACCCCTGGACTCAGCATCCGGAAGAGATTGCAGCATGGTTCTCTATCATGCTGAAAGATGATTTTCCTGATGCACAGGTGAACATCGTCTTCCATCGTAACGTTCGTGTCTTTTGTCACTTCGTGCTTCTTGAATCTTGATACGTACCAACTGATGTGCCTCTTCCCCTCTGTGTAGAGCAATGGTTCCAAGATTGTGGAATTTTCCTCCGATGTCACCGATATTTCGATGTGCCTTGGGACGCACTACTTTGCCTCGTTTTTAAAGAATCAACGTGGTAGCCCTGGATTTTCGGTCATTTATGAATACAAGAACTCCTACGCCAGGGATCCCGCTGAAAGTGCGTTTCGGACGGTCTCGATCTACATTTGCCAAAAAGAAAGAAAGAAAAAAAGAAAAAAACTGACATTTCTCTCTCTT
>JAHXRV010005488.1:0-26136 GCA_019904355.1 Psilocybe tampanensis
TGAGGACATTGTTAAAGGAACGAGAGATAGATATTCCGAGGCTGTTCACCTCCTTACATCTTAGACAACAGGTAGAGCACGATAATTTAAACATATTCAATATATTGATCCGGTTGAAACGAAAAACAGCAACGCGCAAACTGTACTAAGGCATTGTCTATTCAGAGAAGAACTTGGTGATTTCATCAGCGATGAATTTATCGTCCGCGGGGTTCGCTCCTCCTCCAGCTATCATGACGGTTCAGTACAGGGTTTGATCAAGAAATATTTGGAGGCGATTGACGCACCCATATGTCCCCACACGGTGTCAATGACAACAAGACGCGCTGTGTTGGTCAGGTTCGAAACCTCATCCACACTATCCTCGGGCTACGAAAGACGATTGATGACAGTTAGAATCCATTTACAAAGGACAAGAAAAGAAAAAAACTCACCGGAAAATAGAGATCTGTCTTACTCGGCATAATCAAACCCTTCGCCTTGATCTCTTGCAAGCACTTGGCCAAGTCGCCGTTATGTCGAACTTGTGAGACATCTCCCGTCCTCCAGGTGTCAAGGAGAACAAGAAGATCATTCGCGTCCCAGGTCAAGAAGCCTCCTTCCCAGTCCTCTCGAAGGAAGGACTCCAAGTCTGGATACCTTTGGGCCGATCATTGATATTAACAAAAAAAATTCTGGTCATTTTTTAGGGCAAAGGCACGCGAAACTTACTTCCCGTCATGAAGGTGCCCATGTTGTCGGAACCACTGTTCAGGTCCAAAGTTCCATCGTCAGCCCAGTCGACGAGTCAAATAACCCGAACGTACAGTCTGACCATATGCCCAAGCACTATAAACGCGACCGAAAGCGCGTACGCCATGCTGAGGCTGGGTTTTATAATGTCCATTTTCGAAATCCTTCGAAGCTGTTAGGGCTGCCTTGGGTCCTTCTAAAAAGCTACGAATATTCACAATCAGTCTTGACTTCTTTCACTCAATCTTTTTCGCTCTTTTCTCAGGAAAATGACTAACCATTGGTTGTGTGGGCTGGTACGCGCCGAGCCGCAGATGGGGACATATCTGACAAAAGTTTTGGAGGGAAAGAAGTAGCTTAACTTTTTTTCCCTTTGACCTGATCCAAAGAATTCTTACCGTTCGACGTAATCTGGATACATAACTGGCCAGTAATAAGCCTGTTCAATAAAAAGACATAAAAATAAATCTGTGTCTCCTATGTCCGCAAAGGCAATGTGGAAGTGCACAGTACTTACCTGTTGGCCACCCATAGAGAACCCAACGACCGCAAACACTTTCTTGACACCAAGTTTCTGAACAACGGCATATTGCGCTCGGCTGTGAACATCCAACGGCGGGTTATTGGAGGCGCAATGATATGGCTAAGAAAAACCTCACATATTGTCTTCATAAGAAATGGCTGGGAAGTACGGTCCGTTATACGGCGCGGGCTGTCGAAACAACGTGAATGAGCCATGATTGTCGACAATGAGACTTGAATCCTGAGAGCGTGTGAAAGACAGGCAATGATACCTACCGTGTTAGAGGGTGAAGATGACTGTATGTATAGATAGAGGCGAAGTGGCGAGCGGGAGAAACCAGAGTGAGCTCTTTGTGACACGATTGAATCAGAAAGGACCGACCTCTCCATTTGAAAAAAGAGCCAAAGTGACGACGTAGTATTTCTTGGTGTTGAGAACCTTTGTGGTGTTTCCGTCAGTTAATGGAAACAAGGAGAAAGTCCAAGTCTCGTGAATAGAATACCTTATTCTCTCCAACCATATATTCCTGGCCTAGAAGCGAAGAATCTTGTTTGCATCTGTACAACAAGAACGACGGAAACCTTTATGAGATTAAGAGACATACTGTCTAGCCTTCCACCATAGCAAGTTGGAAAGACGATGCACGGGTTCGCAGGGTCCCCATAAGTTCGAAAAGCGGTGATAGCGTCAGGTAACGTCCCTCCTGCAACTTTGAATCGCCCATGGTGGAAGTACTGGGTTTCTGGCTCGGTAGACATCAGTTGATGTTCTTGTGTTGTATGAGTAAATCTGGTAGTAAGAGGGTTGCGTTTGAGTGGTTCAAGTACGTGAGCTTAATAGCCATTTTCCACCCTTAGTAATTAAGCCCAAACGCGAGGGACGATAGATACACTTATGGTATCGCCGGCCATGTGGTCGTGTGTGCAGTCGCGAGCCGAAAGGTTAGATTTTTGAGTCTGATGCGTGTATATCATATGTTCAATCAGGTTTAATCAGAGAAGCAGTGATATTTTAGGATCTCAAGAGAGAAACGACGGAGGATCGATAAAATTGGAATTCGAATCGTTCTTCTTGAGTCAACATTAGGGTCTAGATTTAAGATTGTTAATTCACGAGATTTTTGGTGTGATATGGGAAAGAGTCGTACTGCAGGGAGATAACAGGGCCGAGCTCAGGAACATTGGGTTGTCAGTGGGTTTATTTTTTTTTGATACTCTTTGTTTTGAACAAATGGCGGTCCTAAAATGACTTGCAAGAAGTAGTGGTTGGATTATGGTCGAAGGTAAGATAGTGTACAAGATGAGCTTCTGATATAGTTGGCGTTAAGTCGTAAAATTAGTTGCACTGGAGCTGGATATAATGTAAAGGCGGCTTCGTAGTTTCCTATTCGCGTCCAAGTTCGTGTTCGTGGCGAGATATCGAAGCCGTATGATTAAAGTGAAAGCATGATATGGTCCGATCTGCGAGGTCGGCATCCTTCATTCAACGTATTCAACATCTCCGTTGGCGCCCATAACGCCTCGCTTGACCTTTTCACCCTTTGCCTGAAGAAGATCCTCGATCGTTCGCAATTTTCCATCCTGAGTGCTCTCCTTGAACCACCCAAGATGGTCAGCAATTAAATGTCTGTCAAAAATGAGCAGTGAGTAAATTTACAAGGATTGGACCCTAAGTGATCGCACCTGTTCTTGCAGCCAGGACACTGGACCAACACTATGCCTTTCTCGTATGCCCGCTTTGTGAACTGGTGCGTCGAACGTTCCCCACACCCGGCGACGGTGCATGTAAACGTAAGAGACAATTTTGGCTCAATCTTTTCGGGGAGGGGTTGACTGTGTGTTGTGGGGTGGGTAGAAGCATCCTCCGATGGTGGTGGTGCATTTATTGTATCACTTGGTGGGCTTTTCGTGGTCGTGGGCTTATCGAAAGTTGTACTTGACGTTGAGAAGGATGGCGTCGATCCTGGAAGGACACCAAGGCGGAAACGTAGTTGAACGGCAACAGTTGGAGGCAGACTCGAATGAGGGATTATGAGACTTCGGAGAGCAGGTGGGATACCAGTATTGCGGAAAAGTCTCGAAGGAAGCATTCTTCAGGGCTCGGAAATAGTTTGCAGGTATGCTCAAAAGTAGGAGAGCAATTTGGCGTCAATGATCGAAGGTTTGATGATTGAAGTTGGATTGAAGTTTGGGTTTCCGCCAGCCTGGAGTTCTAGGTTAAACTTTGAACTTTGAAATTAGAAACTTGAAGCCTTGTGGTTCAGAACGAATGCGGCGGCGTCGAACTTGGTTTTGGAAGGAAGAAGGTCTGTGGATGGTCACCACCGTGGGAAAGGATCTGTTTCTATTTCTAAGTTTGTTTGTTTTCGGAATTCTATTTATTATCGTGCTACAAGTAATAATTTTCATGTTTCTTATATACCTTTAAAAGACTCTGCAGGAATGGGCTTCGATCGACGATACGATCCGTTTCGTGGTATAGAAACCAACTCCCTTTTCAACCCTGTTCTTAACTATGGCGACGAGATAGTACCGTTGCAACGTCTCTACCCCTCTGACCTATGGATTCCGCATGGCCATTTCTCATGCTCCAGATCATCTAGATTGACAAGTGGTATAGCAGACCCAATCACCCCTCAATATTAGATTCAGCAACTTGATGGGGTAACAGAATTTCATTACATATTATACATAAACAACAAGACTTGTAAACAATAATAATTTATAAAAGAAAAAAGATGTATATTAACCGACAACTATGGTAGGAGTCTGCATCAACCGAAGAAAAGCGGTCCATTGACAAAAAAAACTGGGAGGGTCCGATGGCTGAGGGGAGCTGGATTGGAATGGGAAGCATTGGAGGAGTTATCGGTGGCTGCGCTTTGACACTTTGGAAGAGCGGGTATCCTCAGGGATATACTCATCAGAGTCATGGGAGGGCTGATTGCGTTTGTGCCTAGTCCGTGGAACAGTTGTCTTTTGCTTGTGCTTGCCTTTGGCCTTGGTTTCATTGAGCTCATGAGAGGACTGACTGGGCTTGCGACTAGGCCCTGGAACAGTTGTCTTCTCTTCTTGCTTGTGCTCGCCTTTGGCCTTGATGTTATTGAGCTTAATGTTGCGCCACGATCCTTCTTCTTTTTGAAGTTTCCAAAGCACTTGAGCAAATTTGACCTGGATCTCGGCATACGTCTCTGAGACATTGAGATGCCCAAAAACCTCTCGGGTGAGATATGCCATTTCCATTTCTGACAGCAGTTCTTGCAGAGGTTCTGAGAATGCACTCTTGACATCCACCCGAAACGATAATGCAACATCCTCAATACCATTGAAAAATAATCTGGTGCGGTCGGAGGCATTCCCCAGGTGATGTTGGAAATATGGCTGCATCCTCTTGTAGGAATCTTCATGGCAGATATGGCAAGTTGTGATCCACAGAAGGATCCACCAAATGGATTCCAGATCATGCTGGTAGTTGTGGATCACAGCAGCATTAGGTGGCGGGACCTCTTCCCAACAAGGGTTGTGTTCTGGTGGAATTGCTATTGTGAAGGGGAAGGGTTTATAACGGGCGAGGTTTTCGAGATATTCTGGGGGTGTTGTAGAAGAATTGATCTGATCTGCAAGTGTTAGTGTGATGCCGGGCTTGACTCGCGAGACACGGTATTCTCGAAGGAGATATGTCTTTTGGAGGATTTCGACTGGAATGAAGAATGCGGTCCCCTGAACATTAAATGAGGATGATTAATGGTGACATTAATCACTGCAACTGAACTGAAGAAAAACGTACAGTTCGAGGCTCGGCACTCCCTTTGCGAGTAGGATCGACCATCAAGCGAGCGAACTCGAGGTCGGCCAGTTTCGTGGTCCAAGGCTTGGCAGAATCGGAGCGATATGCCATGATGTTGTTCACCGAAATGTCGCGGTGCACCCATCCTGCCAGGAATAGAATATGCATGGCTAAAAATTGACATCAGAAAATGTTGAATGATATGGATATATAGTCTCAGTGCTCACTGTCCATTGTCTGGGCAAGGACATCAACAGCTTCCTCCAGGGTATCCAGGTTTTGAAGTGTTGTGCACACCTCCTTGAAGATACAACGTACTTGGCGTCTCGGTACGAAGGTACGAGCAGCTTCTTGAGCATCTTTTTCAACCTTTTTTTGGCGCTCTGATTCGCCCACCACCTCCTGTATTGAATCATGAACTGTGGGATGGCGTGTGCTCGGGACAGAATTTGCCAGATCCACAGTGGAGTCGACATCGAATAGTGTGGAGTCGGGCCAAACGCTACGATGTGCCAATGGTTTGCAAATAGTTCCAGTCCATGTATGGAGTGGGGTCAAGAACAGGGACTTGTAAGTTTTGTCGACAAGGTTCGAAGCCAGGCGCTCCTTCGAGTGTTCGTCAAAGGATTTGAATCGTGAGTCGCGTTCAATGATTTCCCTCATCGCCGTCGGTGACGACAGCAGAGAGTCACGGGTCTCATCTGAATTCTCTTGCAATAACGCGTCTACTCCGGTTTCGATAAACTTCTCCACACCGTCAAAGACGGCCTCCAGGTTTTCGACTTCGGTTTGGCAAATTTCATTTACCCAAACATCCTTCAAGATGACTGCGTCGTGGTCGATAATGTCCTCTCCGCTGGCTGATGCGACCTCTTTTACTTTCCAGACACGTGTGGTTCTGTTTGCAATAGCCAAGGGACGTGCGGCGGACATGGCTTGTACCGTTTTGAAAAAGCGAGATCTGCCTGCAACAGGAACTTCGTATACATATGACGCCTTCTTGTCATCAGTCTCCGGTCCCAAGTGAACAGTTCGATCAATCCCCAGCTCCTGCGCATCCGCTTTGGCAAACATGAGAAGAACGCGGATGAAAGTTTCCGGATCCTGAAAAGGACAAAACATGAGCACCAGTGAAGAGAACGCCGCTAGTGTACGCACATCGATCCAGTTGAAAGCTTTTGCTTTTACGTGGTGGGACCTTGAAAAATACCAAACGGAGCACAAACCGTCCTCGAATGTAAACTGGTGAATTATCGCTCAGTCATGTGCTACAAGGCATCCACGAGAGGAAAGAACCTACACCATAGATCCACATGCGCCGAATATCCTCATACATGATGTGGTGGCAAGCACCTAGAATTTGCAAGTGGACCTATAAAATTTGTCAGGAACCGATAAGGTTCAATATGCATGATACCTTACCACTCGCCGGTCTTCGTGTGCTCTGGCCTTCTTGAACTCGAATGGTATATTGATCTTCCTATTCGGAATGTCCGTCGATTCATAAGCGCGAGTCAACGGTTGCGCGAGGAAGCAACCGTCGATCTTGTGGTTGCTTCGGTGTATATCGCTACTCAAGATTTTGTTGGGCACAGATTTGAATTGCATGTCGGTTTTCCTCTGGTCCGTGTGTATTATATGTCGTAAAACCCCATTGATTATCTCGTCTAGCGGCTTGAAGGCGAGTGGTTCCGCTGGACCACCGGCTGGCGTATTGTCTTGATACTGAGACCAGCAATACTTTCCATCCCCTTGCCTGTTAACTGAACCAGACGCAGACATTTCCTGAAGACAAAGGTTGACTTCGTTGTCGTCCGGCACATTCGGACCTGGACCGTAGGACTCCAAGAAGTCTTTTAGTTCGCAAACGAACATTGCGCCATTGTTTTGAGGTGCCAAGTAGCCGTCGCGTACAACGCTTTGGCGTTCAATACCGGCGTCCGGAGTCTTCTGAGCCACGGGGGTAGCAGGAGTTCTGGGGCCTAAGGTCAGAGCAGAATTCACAAAACGCAGATGAGAAAAAGGTGTTCACGGTGATTGATTAGGTTGCCCAGTATACATATGGATTGGGACTTTAGTGGTTAATTTTTAGAGTACGTAGTTGGTAAGTAGCCTAGCCTTGGAACACGGCAGCCGGGCCGCCCTGGCAGGATGGCGATAGGACTCATTAGCAATATTGTTATCTAGGCTGACTAGGCAACTTGAAGCAACGCATTTCTTAGTACATACAGGCATTATGATTGTCGTTACCCGTTGAAGAGGACTCGCAAACAGCTTGTTCTCTTTGACTTGGTTGGTAATACAAAATATGGATAAGTACACATCATAATACACGAAAGCAACGAAAAAAAATCAAAGCAGAGTCGTAAATGAATCAAATCTTCATTGTCGAAAAAATTGATCCAAGGTCAATCCATCGTCGCCCACAATTATTCAAGTGTCTCTCCACGCAGTCTCCCAGCGTCCGCAGTAATAGTTGGTTCTTGGCAATGATGGCAACTAAGTTGGCTAACAGATGATCATTAACTACACGAGGATGGCTCGAAATTTGAGTGTCGACTCACCATGCTGCGCAGGCTTTGCAGATGCCAGAGTTTTTTCCGTGTCGAATAACAACACGAAATACCTCAACTGATTATACAGCTGGGTGTCCGAGTACTACAGGTCATGTCAGGAATAGTTGTGAAGCGTAGTTAACAGCCACTTTACCTCGAACGAGACACGTCCTTTGCAATCTGTGCGGAGGCACCTTCGACCATAGACACCCATCATCCGGGTGCGATTGTTACATGTTGGATCATCGCACACGGTCCAACCTTGGTAATATCTGGATATCGATTCACGTATCTGAACTTCCAATTGCGTCTGTAAGCTCCCCAGACTGATATTTTTGAGACATGAAGGGCAGGTTGGACCAGTTGGGAGGACGATGTTTGCCTAAAAAAACATAAAAATGAACACCAAGCCAAATTGAAACATAGATAATGTAAAAACCAACCTCGGGATCGTTGAGGGGGAGGAAAGGAAGCTGAACCTGGCAGTGTCTGCATCGAACGAGGAATGGGGCAGCGTCGCGGAATCTTTCAGCGTCGGAAACTTGAGAGTCAAGGCCAGAAAACGCTATTGTTTCTTCGGACCCTACAAACGTGCGGTAACGAGCTGGATCCAATCCTGTAACGGAAAGTCAAACCGGCGCATAAGACGCGAGCAATCAATGAACGGACCTAAACATTCAGCTAGGCGGGATCGGTCAGTGCCCTCGATGCGGTCGCAAAGTCGTTCAATCGGAGGCAGGATCTGGTGAGAGAGATAGTACTCGTAATCTACAGAGCCTCTATCAGAACCATCTCGCATAAAGTAAATGAAAATGGACAGACCAATTTTCAATGCGCCGCCGGATTTGCGAATCTCGTCTGGGTGTTTGGCAAGATCAGCCTGTCCTGGCTTTTCGTCGCCTCCGCCAATACAAAAGATATAAGAAATAACATCTCCATTTCTTGCGGATCCACCGCGTTTTTTCATTCGCAACGCAACTTGAACATGGGGCTGATTTTTTGCATCAGGATAATCCTCAGGATTTTTTCCCAAACGCTGTCATATCGATTAATAAACAGAAGATGCTGATGGTCAAGACGATATGTACCTTGAAGATGATAAAATCGTCCATCTTGATATCTCCTTTCCGGATGCTCTCTCCAATCGTGGTCAAGTATTCATGGATATTTTGGACGACGGTCTCAGTTGGTTCTCCCGACAAAATTTGGTCAAGGATATATCTATACTGATTCAGCTCGTGTCAAAGTGGTGGAATGGGATATGAGCGTACTGTGAGACTCGTTTTGACAGTGCGCAATATTCTCGTCGCTTCATATCGAGACCCTTGATTTCTGTACTCGTTTTTGTGCCGTCCACGACTTTGATGGCTGCGTATTTCTTCTTTTGGAGCAGTAACACCCTTTGGAAAATCGCATCTAGATCGATTTCCAGTAGTTTGTAGCACTCATTGACCGCTTTTTTGAATGAAGCCGATATTTTCAAGGCCTCAGCAAGGTCGGTGACACGAGAATTGACGAATACGGAATCGGTATCACCATAGAGGACCTACGATTTTACCATCAGCCGGCATCCCAGAGAAAGGAGAGAGAACGGCCTTACTTGCAAATTCAGACTTTCGGCGAGTTCTTTTGTACGCATCAAAATTTCTCTTCCTTTGTGCGTGGTGAGAGCAGCGAGCGGCCGGGCGTAGAATCTTGAATATTCGAATCCTAGACACCCATACATACTGTTGGCAGTCAGTTTCAGGGCCTGTTGTTTGATATCATACTAGATTAAGGGCGGTGAGATAAGTCAGGGGTAATACTCAATTATCGAGACTTTACCTGAAGAAGTTGGGCAGGGGAAGCAGTTCGGTCCTTCATGAGCGATTTAACCTGTCTTCTGCGATTAACCAGGGTAGCAATAAGACGAGGTAGGACACCCTGTTTGACATTCGACGATGGAGGTTCGGGTATGCGTTCTTTGCCGTCCTTGAAGACAAGGTTTCGTGAAAATTCCAATTTGAAATTGTGACGGCGTACCTCATAATCCTCAACAGGCTCAACCGTCGTGAAATCGATATTATACTCTTGGATGATGCTTGGGTATAGCGAGTTGAAGTCCATAACCAAGACGTAAGTGTCCCATAAGCCACGCTCCGGTTCGAAGACGAGACCTCCTTGATATTTCTCGCGTTTCTCTTTAACTCCTTTCTTCGCTGTGCCGTCGCCTTCTTGTTCTTCCTTTTGAGGAGGCTCGTCCTTGACAAAGACTTTCTTTCCAAAGGTCTTGTCTGGACAGATATACTTCAAGCGATGAAATTCGTGGAGAAGAATGTATTCGTTGCGCTCGGCACGACCACCATTCAGTGTCTTGTTCCTGAGATACAAGTTAGTCCATTGAATGAATATAAGAGAAGAGAGGATTCAAATACCATGAGTTCCCAGCAAGATTTGTCAGTTGCTTGGTCAAGGGAAGAATTTGAACCTTTGAAGCAATGGCCATCTGTAAGTGGGCGTCAAGTTCGCAGTGTCGGACGAATTTCAACATGGGTTCTGGCGACGACAAACTGCCATCGAGTTTGCTGGCAGTATCATCAGGATCAAAATCTTCACGCTCGATGTTCAAATGGGTCTTGCACATTTCCGTCATGGACCATGTAGTTGAAGAAATCATCGACTATTCGAAAAGTTGAGTTATCGTTTTCGAAATGAGGATGAGGTTAGACTACGCACCTTGGCTCCGTCACTGGCAAGATCGCAGAGCAGGCGACCATTCAAAAATTTGAGGTTCGAGCCCTGTTTGCCGATAGTTGGCCACTTGGATCGCCTGAAGCGGCTGAGGCGCGACCAGTGATCAACTTTGAGATCTCGCATTCGGTTAAGGATCACGTCAAGGGAGACTCCAAGGAATTCGTGGCCCACGATGATGTCTGGGTCAGCTTTATGGATAGCGACTAGATCGGAAGGTAAGAAGATCGTTATTTTGTTTTAAAAAATTAGAAAATCACCAAGGAGGCTGCTTAACAACATTCTCTCGTTCTTCATCGGCATAATGGTCCCTTTCCCATTGATTTTGGCTTGTTTCTCGAAATTCGGAGGGAACTGGTCCAAGGGGCGAACGAAAGTATTCACTGTGCATTTCAATTTTTCTGGAGGGGTGGCATCATCGATTTGCACTACGAAATGACAAAATAAGTTCACAATATCAAGGAATACGTGACGTTCAAACACACTGTTATGCCAAATTCTTGCAGTTGCGCAGACGATCTCCCGTTTGTTTTCTTGGTGGTTCACGATGGTTCGCACACATATACTCATCACGTTGAAAGGAGGTTGCTCCTTGGGAGCATTGAGGTCGGTTTCGGAAAACGGGTTAAAATCTTTGGGGTTCGAGACGGTGACCTCAAGTTTACACCACGATACCTAAGAGATAGAATTGACTTGTCAGCAAAAGGCGAAGCACAATAACACTATACTGACCCCAGCATTGTCTATCTGAGGATTTTTGATGGTAATCCAGCATGGGCCCATGATCCTACGTTTAAGGACGAGGAGTTCGAATGCTGAAGTGTTCGTTCCCAAAATTTGGGCAATGTTCTCACTCTCGGCGTTTATTGGAATTACTGCCTCTGAAAGCCGATGTCAGCACTGGGGTGGTCGATTCAAAGTTATACATACCGTTAAAGCCGTAAACAGCTTTCATCCAATGACTTTCTCCCCTTGGTATATCCTTCTCTCCGAAAGCGTAATTGCGCTTGACGAACTTGGTTCGACATGATTTGATTTTCATCGCTTTTTCGATTTCTTCGAAATCCTCTCTAACGTCTTCCTGGGTGGGGACAATGTCTGTTTCGTGGAGCTTGCCGTTTTCATCCTGGGATACGCGTTTTGGACGAGGCAGAACATAAAGATTCCTTTGGATACCCTCGACCTTCACGCAGCAGGACACCCAGGTGCCGGAATCCTTCTCTTTGAATTTGCCGATAAAATAGAGTTTTCCGTCAAGTTCCATGTAATCGATCCAGAAAAAGCGGAATGAACCATCGTCTTCAAGCGCGGAAAGATTGGCAGAACTGTTTGTTGTGTTACTGGTCGAGAGTGGGCCCATAGTTTCCTCTGATTCGACGGCTAATGACTCGTACACGGAGAGCCATGCAGGCTTGACGTCTGGTTCCTCTTTGGCATTAGGATTTGGGGCAGCTTTGGGGAAGGATTTCTTCGATAACGACACCTGGGGCTCTTCTCGCTTGATCGTAGGTTTCATGTCAAAGTCGTCATCCATATCCATGAAATCGTCCATATTGATGTCGTCGAAAGAGCTGTCGGCGTCGGATGAACCAGCATCTACGCCGAGACTGGCCAATCTGTCAGCAGCAGGACTAACGACACCATCATCCATCCGACTGCGTTTGTTGGGACTCGCTGCGTCATCGCTGGAGGGAAAACTGATATCATCCACTGGCCCGTCTGAAGAGAAGTCCGCAAAGGGCGATTTCCGTCGGTACGCGTCGCGTGTTGAACGGGGTTCAGCGTCTGATTCATAGGCGGGCGATGGTTTCCGTTTCCTGGATTTTTTGGGAATGGTGTCAACAGGCATGCTGTCCACAGTCCCAAGGATCGAAGACATGAAGTCGGCTTCTTGCTCAGCAGAAACAGTAGGCAGGTAGGCATTAATAGAAGGGACTGCAGGTGGGGGTGGTTTGGGTTTTGATTTGGCCTTGTCGGATTTGGCCTTCTTCTTCTTATCTTTGGGAAAGTGAGTAACATATTCAAAAAGCCAGGTTGATTTACGCGCCTTTCTTTAATTCTTCCTCGTTAGACTCGTAACCCTCTTCATCACCACCAGTCCAGTCATCCATTCCGTTATCGACGTATCCTTCTGCCCCATCATCGACAACGAAGTCATCGCGCTGCAAGCGGCCCTTTACAATCTTCTTATATTGCTCCTCTGAGACTTCGTCATAGATATCGACGTCTTGTTCCTGACAATCGGATATTAGTCCACAGATGATTCCTCCCCGTGACAAAAGCAGTCAACTTACCTTGAAAACACGGGTTCCTCCTTCACGAGCCCGTTTGTATTCCGCAAGTTTGTCAAGCTTTGATTTCGTTTCGCGTCGTGATCGTTCCGCCATGCTCGTCCAGAGATTAGTGATTACAAGAGTGAAGACAGCCCGAGTAATTACAGGTCACATATTATCGGAGTTTCAAACTGAGTTAACGCGACAACTTCGATTTGCAACGTGCCGAATACTTATCATACTTAAGTAGGAGGTTCCAAAGTACTGAATCTCGTTTGAACATACAGGCCTCATTTAAATTTAAATGCTCGGTATTATACTAGGTCTCGTTGTATTCAATGTAGGAATACTTTTTGCAAACTTTTGTCCAAAAGGTCGAAAAGGCGTTCACGTGTTTACTTCAGGGCAAGCTGTTTGGCGTTTCCGTGTCTCTGAGTTTGCCTTGGGTCTCTTCCGTTTTTTTGCTTCGACCTTGTCGTCAACATTTACTTATACCAAATGGCAAACCTTTCGCAGAAATTCTCGCAAGAATATATCTTACCTTTTGTTTCCAAGAGTCAAGCCGTTCTATGTGTATCTTTATTCACAAAATCAGCCACCTGCAAGTCTGACTGAAACCGTCGGTATCCCTGCTTCCAACCTGCTTTTATGGGCCAGCCACGGTCTTCACACATAGGTAGTTGAAGCTAATTGCTGCTGTCCTCTCCGATATCCTTCTTGAATGCTTTCCGTCATGGAAAATACGGAATAGTAAATATCCCGTCATTTCGTGCTCGTTCTATTTCTATTTCTCATTTGCCAAATATACACAGGTGCAGCTCTATATTCCCGTCAGCTACATGAATGTATTCAATTTCCCGATTGGATATAACTTTACAAGATGCACACTCTTCTTCTCCACTCCGCCTATGAAACTCATCCTGACGTAAATTTTTGATGTTATCTCTAGGTCCTTCGAAAGACTTCCATAATTAAATCATACCGCGGCTTCCAGAACTCATCCACCCAATGCTACTTAACGCTAACACTCCTGATCCCCTCACGTATTTGTGCATCCCGTCGTCCCCTCACTGAGCTGGACTGAACATGTTGGATAACTACCGCTATTGCCGTGAGGTGATCTCACGTATAAAGCGGCCTATGTCAACTATCGTCAACCAGTCAGAAACCAAAACAAATGGCCAATCTCTGGAATCTTGTATGACCTACGGATTAGGATCTTCTGCCAACGGGAAAGTCATAACTCATGTGCCGTGCAGTAATGCATCGAATAAAGGCATTAGCACCGATGCCTGCCTGAATACAGGATTGATGGCCTGCTCTCAGGTATGTAAATAAATTATTATACCTCCAAACTTGCTGACGACCTTATAGTGCTCGCTAGTCAAAGTATCGCCGATAATCAATTCAATATACTTCTAGACTAATAATCATAATAGTATTGTTCTGGTCGTTGTCAGCGACAACATTGGCCCAAACATCGTCCAGACTGCGAGAGCGGGTATCTTCAACCGAGTTGGGAACCTGGCTGGATGGCTGAAAACAGAGACCCAATGCTCTCCGAAGCCAAGTTCCCCCCACCGTCAAACTCAGTTGATAACTACAAGAATACGGGGGTGCCCCCTTATGACGTCCTCTGCCTCCAGAATAACGAGGGCGTACACCAATCCAGAGATATCAAAATCTGCATGACTGGTATGTAGTTTTGGTTAACCGCATGTTCCAGCAGCTGACATACCACTGAACTAGCTGCGAGCGATATCCGCAACCTCATCGAAACGATTAACAGTTTACCCGATGGCTTCTCCAGGAAACTCGACATATTGCTTAACAACAGCAATGCGATCGTCCTCAACCGAATGCTCGTCGTTTTATGTGCCCTTCTCACCCCAGGTCCTTCCATCGACGAGGCTGCAGAACTTGCAACTCATCTGATGTACTCTGTGAGGCTTCCGGAAAAGGCTGCTTCGTATGTGCGCTACTGCGTGAATTGCATATACGGAGAGGAGATGAACGAAGGAGAGATGTCTTTCCAAACTGCCCTGACGACTCGCGGTCTGGGGAAGCTTTATTCTGCACAACCCGCAACAGCCATCAAACGTCCAATGGAAATGTTTTCCTCTCGTTATACTCTTGCGAAGGCCCTCAACAGCATGAAAGATACTTTGCAAGATCCTTTCCAAGTTGACGATAGGGACAAAATGCTTTCTGGTTTGATGCCCTCCCACAGAGTTTCCTTGGACAGGTTCTGGAAAACAGGCGTCCTTGCACCTTTCTCTCTTGACTTGGGGAATTTCCAGGCTCCAAATAGGTGAAATCGTCATATATCTCAATATCGTTTTTCTAACTAGTCATATGTATTTGTTATAGATTGATATTCACCCCTCAGGGAGAATGGATTGGGCTTGCAAGTGACATTAACCCACTTCATGGATGGGACGTATCAGCTGTCCGCAATGCCGGACTTCAACATGGGATTGACCCTGATGGTGATATCATAGGCTGCCTTTTCTTTCATATCAAATCCGAACTTCGCGAGTTTTCCATGCGAGCCAAAGACCTCAATCTCAATATCCATTTGCTCCAATACGATTCTCGTCTTCTTTCCAAAGGTATCTCCATAGGCGTCCTTCCTGCCTTCTCCGACGCGTCCTTTGATCGAATTGACCTCGGCGACATGGGCGATCAAATGGGCGTCGCAGAATGCCTGGCGGATTGGGGCCCGCTCTTGAACAAAAGGAATCCCAAATCATGTCTGATCATGCACTCCAAGAAGTGGCACGAGGAATACCCAGGCTCGATCGCGCGCAAAAATCCAAGGGCGGTCAAAATCCTCATGGAGCGATGCGAGAGCGTGCCTTCTCTGGTTCGTCGCCCTGTTCTCTTCCCAATAATTAAAAAATAACGTCACATTCCACCTGGACATCGCCTTCCTGACCGGACGTTTCTTTAGAAATCCAAACTCAAAACTATCTTCAAGGGCGCACAAGCACCGTCTCTCGTCCGCTTGATGACCTCTTTGGACGCGTTCGTTGACCACGAAGCGGCATTCGTTCGGTATTTAGAAGGACAAGAAGCCGACACGACTGCACTCAGCCTCGGATTATCCGTTCGTCAGGTACACTCCGTTCATCCCAAGGTAAGTAACGCGATCCTGCGATCCCTTCGTTGTTATCGTACGTATTATAATCTCATGACTCAATTTGCTCTCGCGTTACCCCTTTCCTCTCCTTTCTCCACGATACCCGATAGAGGGTAGGAGTGCCCCTCCAATCTACACAACAAAAATTGCCCAATCTCACAAAACAAGAATTTTATGACCTATGTACGTCTATCAAATCCTTTTTCGTTTCTTGCTGAACGACCTGGGGTCTAATTAACTCGACAGTTACTATCGGAGGCTCGGACCTCACTATACGATTCACGGAATTTGAATTTGCTGAGAATGATTCAAAGTCTTCGAGTGAAGAACCTTAGGTGTGGGAAGCACCTTCTAAACAGCAAACGCATGGATGGACGAAGAGGATGACAACTGAAGGGACTGTAACTTATGACATGTACAACTCTTCCGACAAATGAACAACTTCGTCTCTCTGCGTGTTTGATGGGTCGCTATTTGCAGGATCCAGTTTGTTCAAGTGTCGAAAAATATCTTTAAAAAATCTAATGGATATAAACTGGCGCTCTAACTTCCATTTCAAATACATACATTGGTCTAAATACAACTATAAAAAATAAAATACTATCTCGGTTATATAGGTCAAACATCAAAACCTACAAAAAATCAGACACTGTATCGGATATCCAGCATAAGAAACAATTAAAAGCCAAAAGGAATCCAATGATTTAATCAGGAAATGGAGGATGGCGAGTTAAAAGGGCTAGATGAGATGGTCTATTTTTCAATGCCTTCCATAACTGCCCGCGAGAACTTGCTGCGTCGTCGAATAGCAGGACCATAAAGGAACAGGACCTTGAGAAAATAAGAAACAGGCGAAAGTTAGCAGGAGTGTCAGATAAGACATGAAAGGAATGAAAAGAACAAAAAAACATGATGATCGTTCGCAAACAAACAGGGAAGTAGGCTACTTACAAAGGGAATAGGAATCATGACAGCGGCAAGACAGCCAAAGAGGGTATTCGCCCATTTATAGTCCAACGATCGGTACATTTGGGTGGTGAAGAGCGGGAATGCTGTGGCCATTAAGTTGCCTATCGAATGAACGAAAAAAAAGAGCAAATCGGAGAGGGGAGAAGAGCCGTCAGTTTGGAAGCGGCGGTTTTAGATATATAGGCCACTTACGAGCGAGGCTCTGACCTGCGAGAGCCGAGGAGGCAAATGGTCCATAACTTGATTTGGGAAAAAAAAAAAAAAAAAAAAAAGATTAGTCGTGCCAGCTACACCGTTCTCATAAGAACGAGAAACCTACCAGTCGGCCAAGTAAGTAAACACAGCCAAGTAGATAATGAAGACGGCCCATATGAAAACCATAATGCCAACAGCCAATGCAATCCAGTGCACCCTTTTGAAAGAAGACCAAGCGTAGATAAACATCCCGATTGGGAGGAGGACCGCTGCAAAACACGCCATGTATAAACGAGCTTCTGGACCGCGTTGAGGAGAGTATCGTCTAGGGAACAGAAGAAAGTAAGTGGAAGTTAGATTCACAGGTAGAAGGACGCATACTGGTACAGTCTTTCTTGATAAAAATTAGTGATAAAACCAAAAATAGATCCAACACTGCTCATATCGTGTTAGATGGATGCGTATCGTGTCAATGAGTCTGCTGCCACTTACACCATGGACAAAAAGACGGTGCCAATCCAACCGATATCGAAGTGATGGAGATCCCTGAACACGCCGGAAATAGACCTGGTTGAAAAGCTCTGTTAAGACGAATGCAAAGACCGAAAAGAGTGAATGACATACTCAATCATGCAATACGTTACACCCCAGGCAAAACCTATCCAGAGCTATAAAAACCGACCATATGAGACACACGGACTTGTCCGGAGAGGAAGTCAAGCCTACACTGAAGCTAGACACCACAGGTTCGGTGAACATTAGATCTTTGGGGGGAAAAATCAGTGTCAGTTTTATTATTAATACTATTTTATCTTGGTAGTACCAAGAAACTAGAACTTACGGACAGGTCGTGTACATGAAATCCAAATCAAGGTCCTCATATTAGCGCGTTCATCTTCAATGCGTGCACGGTATCGATGGTTGCCGGTTTCCTTGCGTATCTTCTTCGCGATTCGCGTCAACAGAATCGACGAACGTGTTTCTCTCAAAACAAATGGGAGCAACACGAGATAGAGTGCAGTCACCCTAAAGTGCGAAAGATTGTGAGCGAACAAGTAAATACCCAAGTGGATATACAAGTCAAACCAACATACATCATCGCTATCCATTGGATCCACTTCCATTCGAGCTTTGGGTTTACCTCAACCCATCCCGCGAACACGGGTCCAAGACCAGTCCCACCAACTGCCATGAGAGCAAAAATAGACATAGGCAACCCACGACTTCACACAACCTTCAATATTCTGCGAACAATTTCTTAAAGGTATCTGAATGCCACTTACTCTTTTGGAGACCATATATCAGCTATAGTCCCACCGACCATTGTAGCACCTGTGGACCCAGATGCGCCTTGTATAAGACGCGCGATAATGACTGTCTGTATATTTTTTGCCCTAGAATCCCAAGATCAAAGATAAGTGTTTAGATGGTGTGAATCGAAATGGGCCTACAATGCTATCATGAGATACATCAACAAGAAGATGATTCCTGATCCGATATAGAGCGGCTGCCTTCCAAATTCTTCGCTAAAGGATGCCGTCACGAGTGGAACGACGCCGAAGCCAAGGGCGTAGACACTCAGGCCAATGGTAGCCTGAAAATAAGTACATCCTAAATCACGAGTCATAGAAGCAAAGCCCATATTATACATGGATCCTGTGGATGCTGTTGATAACGATTATTATTGTATTTCTCCCAGAAAGGGGATTCGGAACGCACATGCGAGGAGTGTCGCAAAACATGCAATGGATGTAATGGCCCATTTCTTCCGTCTGGAAAAGTTGATGGGGTTGCGTTGGTCGCCTGGCGGAAATTCAATCTAGAAAGATGAAAAAGCCAGTGAATAAAGTTCGACACGCAGAGACATTGAAGATACCAACATAAATAGGAGCCTCTCGCTTCCCAAACTCCTCTGAACGGGTGCTATGTCTGCTTTCCCTCCTTGAGAGTACGCGACTCAACCGGCTTCCCAGTCCTTCGTCGAGCTCTTCGTCATCAGGTATCGAATCAGCGGACAATTGAACGCGAGGATCCAAGCTTGGCTCTCGAACATCCTCGAGGCGTTTCAGAACAACATTCTCGTTCGAGGTATCGGCCTCCGAAACGAAGACGGTGCCAGCAACAGCAGCAGATTTTTCGCCATTTCCTATAGCAAACCCTTCTTTCCTCGATTCCTTTTCATCACAACTTATTGAACTTGGGCTTGAATTTTGGCTAAGAGTGGTGGCCGAGACCATTATGGTCTTCTAGAAGGACAGACGACAGACAGGTGAAAGCAGGTGAGAAGGTAATGTGAGGTGTTTGAGACGACTCCATGGCGCTGTTATTTATAAACAAAAGATCAATAAAAGATATATAGGCCAGAGGAATCGAGGGAAGGTGAATGATACCATGATGCAACTAGTCGGGAGTTGTTGTTTAACGGGATGAAAATAATCCGGAGATGCCGCCTCGGCATGAACAACGGAATCAGTTACCCTGCCCCATTTGGACTGGCCCCTCTTGGCGGACCTGCTCCGTGGCTTTGCTCCAAATATGACCTTATGGGATGTTTTGAGAACGATCACATCGAACGTCCACAAAAATCAAGGAGAGCCAGCATCCACTCGTTTGTCTGGTTCTCAAATTCCTTATAAGATTGCTTTTCCAGAGCAAAGCCGAAATCTATGAGTTGAGCGGCCCGCGGTGGGCGCTAACATGTTCGGCATGCCACATTCCACAGCAATCCAAGGTCCACCTGGACCCACATGTATGTGGTGAGTGTCAGCTCTGTACACACTTCCAGGGTCCAGCCTGGTCCAACCCGCTATATCGGCGTAGTGAAGGACTTCATTGTGGGCACTGGCTACATGCCGCCAACTGCCAGTGATATTCATCAAATGACCTGAGAAAACGCCATAAACACTGTTAGTTCCGTCTCTAGGGCGTGATAAAGAGTAAGCTCTATCGCCGGGGCAGAAATACCTTCATAATGAGTCCCGTTCATCAGTGATCTACATAATTCCGATTTTTTTTTTGTGTATTTAAATCAACAAATCGGACAAGATAGCAAAGTCCGAGTCGGGAGCTATTAGCTATCCGATAAATTTTGGAGATTGAAATATTGACCTCTTCAAAGGTACCGCGACCAAGCCGCCATCTCCAGTGTACGAGCCGATGACACAGGATAGTTAAATGACTAATTTCAATGCTGACTGTGATGTTCTCGTGTCGTATCAAGGCAAGGGAAATGGAAACGGAAACCAGCATCCTTACCTTTCTAGACTGGACATTATGGGCAGTAGTTGCCTTTTGTTTTCTGTAGGAGATCCAGAAAACTCTCTCAAAATGACCCTAATTCTTTTTTTCGGGACCTTCAAGCCTTGACCATTCTGAAGTCGGAACATGGAGAAAATATTCCCCCCTCTCCGTGCATCCGTGAGAGGCCTGCTTCGTGTTGACCCCGCCTTCGAAGTATATCTGTCAACCGACCCACATTGCCAAAAAGGTCCCCAACTTATTTAGCGTCTGCGCGATAAAAAAACAGTAAAAAGATTTAGATGAGTAGATTCACACACAGAAATATCTGAAATCATGACGGTGGAGGAAACATCATCCTTGAATCGTTCAAGGAATCCAATTTCTCTGGCACCACCATGATGATACCGCCAGCGTTCAACAATCGAGAATACTAGCCGAGATATGGTATACCACTAGACTACAAGTAAAATACAGATATCTGGTATGGGTACAATCTGTGATATTCAAGAAAATGTACAGCTACTTAGATATAATCAGAAAGAAAAACAGAGATCCCAACGCCAATAGCATCCCACGAATGACGCTGACGAGTGCCGACGCGCCTCACGACTCGGACTGCTCTGACTCACGGTCAAGGATCTCCTGGGCCTCCACACATTCCACCGCCTCTCTGAACACCCTCAGAGGAATATGACTAGGCATCTGCGTCCTAGCCCTATACACTCTCGCCTGCAACTCATTCCTCTTCCTCTCACTCTCCACCATCGTGCCCGCCTTCCTCCCGAGCGAAAGAGAAGTAGTAGAAGACGTCGACGTCGACCCAGTCCCCGATCGTTGTGAGCGCAAGGACATCGATATGGATGCAGCAGCAGCAGCCGCTGTATCCGGCCCCAAATTCGAGCTATTATTCCGAATTGTAGGTGGTGGAGTCGGTTTCGGCGGCTGGTCGACAAAAGTCCTATTATTGGGCGCACGCGGCGAAGGGGAAGGTGTTGTTGTAGGGCTATTGACGAAAATAGCAGGGCCTGATGGAGTAGCGTTCAGGCCTTGTGGGACCGAAGCCGATCCAGTGATATTGCCATTGCTATTGCCCACAGGTTCTGGTTCAGCACTAAGCTTACTCGGACCAAAGTAAAGATTCTGTTGACTCGTCTTCGCACTAGTCAATGTCTTGTCGTCAAGACTAGACGCAGGCAGGTGTTTGACATTCGAAGACGAAGAAGAGAAGCTAAAGCTATTTGGGCGTGGTGTCTCCTCCGAGCCCACATTAGGAACAGCCGGAACGGAATTCGCTGATGTGAAAAAATTGAATTTGGAATAGGAAGATGGTGACGATGCTGAGACGTTTGAACCGCTACTTTCGGACCTTGAAGCAAGGGGATGATCTGCCGGTCTTGTCCCAGCTGCACCCATTTCTTTCCATCCAGTAGGATCCTCGAGTGGTGGAGGGCCTTCGAACGTGTTAGCGTCAGCATCACGTATAAAAACAGCTAAAATCCGATCGGGCCGTTCACGCGCGAGACTGAAGGTAAAAATGGTATCAGACTATGAATAATGATGTTTTCAATCAAGAGCAACAACATACTCGGCGTATAGTTCCAAATCCTGTTCGCCAGAATCCCCGATCAAGAAAAAACGAGATTCCGGAAACGAATCAAGGACGTCGACAACCCCAGCACGTTTACGAGCAGCAGGTGCGGACAGAAGGCCATTGAATAATGAACGCCCTGCGTATGATCTCAATTTGATTGAACCTAAAAGTGCATTAACAAATCAGCCATGAGAAAACCAGGATCAATGTGGCATACCAGGTGGCATTTGAGATAGCTCGAAAAACTCGTTAAGGACAGGGAGAAGCTCAAAGGGCCCATTAGACTATAATTGCAATTTGATCAGAAAAATTATTTACTATACAAGAACAGATGAAAAAGTTGCTCACAACGTAGTGAAACCTTACTCCTCGGCTCCACATAGCGGCATACCACTCTCCCATACCAGGAATAACATTTTCTCTAAGATCGTTGACAAACACATTTTTGAAGACAGCTCTTGCTCCCGAAAGGATGCCCGAAAACTTTATTGTGTCATCAATATCCGAAATAACGCGGATAGGTGAATATGTGATGGGTATACGCGTCAGTGAAGTAAGAGGAATCGGGGTCGTGGAGTTATCGATCTGAGGGGGTGGAGGAGTACTTTGGAGAGGCAGGATCCGGGCAATAATCATCAACTCATGCTCCACCAGTGCCTCTCCGAAGGCTATGTGTAAAGCCTTGGGATGATGGCAAAGCTCTTCCCAATTAATCTTGAGTTTAACCTGGAAACTCCCATCAGCTGCAGTCAATACATCCTGGGACGCAAGAGGCGCGTATTCAGGGTCCAATGATAGCTCAGCATCTTTCCCAGGAACGGAGGAGTGAGTGGGATCTTGGTGAGGCGTTGCAAAAAGGTGAAGACGTATAGTCCGATTAGGTAGCACCGAGGACCAGAATGGTTGAAGGCGTCTTTCTAGATTGGCATGTAGGCGCCTGATCACGTCTGGCGTGTGCTCTGCAATGAATTGCGTGGGGCCGGGCGCCTCCGCTTGGGTGGCTGACAGGTCGTCAGTTGACGATACCGGGGAAGGGGAAGAAGATATCGACGCAGCGTCGTCGTCATCGTTGCGATCTTCGAGCTTCTTTGCACGTCTTAGTTGTCGTTCAAGAGCGTCTATATCATAGTCGTCCCTGATGTCGATGGGGCGGGGTGGTAATTTCACTTGGGCCAAGAGGGCCTCGGTAGATGGTGTTAGGCGAGCAAAAGACGTGGAATTTTGGGGGACATCAGCAGTACTTTCAATGATCTTCGGCAGGGATGCAAATCCTATAAGTTGAATGAATAAATTGGATGAATTTTGGCTAATCAGTGGTCTGGGGAGCATACCTTTCGCCAACCGGATAAACGCCCGCTGAGAACGGCTGGCATTTTCGGGAGATCGGTAGCTAATGGCGTACCCCGAGACAAACACTTCGAGCTCGAAGGGTCTAGGTCCATCTCCTGCTGCAAAATTGACCGTTAACGACAAGGTGGTAGGATACGAATATCTTAACCAACCTCCAGGACCTTCCGCTGCATACCGTCGCACTGCCCACCCAGGAAAGACATTAACCAGCTCATTGCTGTCATTTGGTCCGCAAGGCCCTCTCTTCCTCACCCTGATCTTCTGGCCCGCCCACGCTCTCCAGCTCTGTCTCTCTTCACGCTGAGGGTCGGTATTTAGGTTTGAAGATGAAGGGGTAGTTCTTCCTGACCTCCAACGTGAACTCGACTCGTGATTTGTGATGTAGCCTTTCAGAGAGGATATTCGAGAGCCTGCAGAGGTTATATATCTCCAAGATGGAGGCATATCTTCAGACATGGTGGAAGTCAGTGAGTGAAGAGGGCACCGTGTTATTTTTGGAAACTGGTTACTGACCTCGTTTAGTCCACAGTGACTTGGACAGCCTTAGAAGAGTCTGGCTGTGTTGATGTTTTCTCTTGATAAACCAATATTTCTGAGGCCATACAAGACTCTCATCGAGGAAGCAGCGTGCAAACGGTCCATTGTGAAGCAGTTTAGAGGCACAACAAACCAATCAACAGGCTCGGCAGTTCATTCTCCGCATCAAAAAAAGTTTCCTTCCGGACCACGACGTTCAGATTCAGACAACGGAGCGCGGAAGACATATGTATGTCCAACGATATATTCTGGGTCCTCGTTTATACTCAACATGTCTCCCAGGCTGACCCGCCAGTCCCACTAATTGCACATGAGTCAATGTATTCGACGTTTGTTCTCGAAAACACCTAGTCGACGTGTTTTCCAAGTCGAATTCGCTCGCGCACATGGCCTCTCCCGACGGACACTACACCAAGAACCTACGTCTGCGTTATTGGATACATCTGGACAAGGCTCCGTAGACAAACCAGAAGAAGGGGAGATGCCCGGCATGCGAACCCTCTATTGTCAAGCAGACATCGACGGTCGGGACGAACTGCTCGACATCATCACATTCGTACTTCGACACAAGGCGGGCACGGAATATGGACTGCCCTCTCGACCGGATGGATATTTGTCCGTAGAGAAGCTGGTACGTATTGCCCACACTACTTCACAAACATATCTGACGTTTATCCAGTTGAACTATCCCATGTTTCACCATATGGATATTGTCCATCTCCAATGGCTTGTGAAACACGATAAGGAGTTCCGTTTTGAAATCAATTTTGACCCAGGCAGAGTGGGTGGTCCTTGGTGGTTACGTGCTAAACCATGGGATGTAAGTCACTTCGAACTTGTCTACAATCGTGTTTATTCCTCATAATCAAGTAGGAAAGACATCGCGTCTTGAAACCTGCAAGCCTTGAACGCGACAATGGATTGGGTGTCTATATCACCACACTAAAAGAATGGAATGCTTATATCTGTACGCTTTCGCACAAGTTCTCCGCATTTATTCTTCACTCATACATCATATCAAGCGACATGGGGCATTGCCAGACTAGACCAAGATTACATCCGACTCACACCGCATGTAAACACCAAAAACTATTTCGAATGTACGTCATCTCCCATCCCAGTCCATCTCAAATGCAAATGACCGAACCAACTCTTGTAGCCTTCGAGCGCGAAGCCAAAGTATTAATCTTCCTCGACATCTCAGCCTGTATGATCTCAGGCCTCCGCTTTTACCACGAAATCCACAGCTCGCAGGTTCGCGACCCTGCGACCACTCCAATCCTCACCAAAGGCAACGAATACGGCATGATACCTCGATCCCACTTCAAAAGCGTCAAATACCTCAAAGCTCGGAGAAAACACCTCTGGGGTATCGATGCACCCTTCCCAATCAGAGATACACCAGTCGACGTCACTGTTCACGACGAAACGGGTCGCCGGAAGACTTTTCTCCCCATTTTGGAGAAGAATCTTCATGGCTTCGTGGATTACAACGACGAGATTGATTTGAGAAATAGGCCCATTCATCCGGATACACTCAAGGAAGCGGTGGAAGTTGTTGATCTACAGTAAAATAATACACTCTATAAGTCTAATTGCAAGAATCCCTTAGACATACATATACGTGATCATGAATCATGATTGTACATTAATTCTGGACATCATATCGATTGCTCAATCGTTGCTCGACATCTTGCACTTCCACGGATGCCGTTGTGAAGGTGCCTTTCTCCTCAACCTGCCCACTCAACTTCGCAACAATTTCGCTCCTGGCCAGTATCCTAGGTCCAAAAAAGAACAAAATCTTCATAAAATTTAAATGAGTAAGAGATGATAAAAATTGGAATACGACGTACAATAGGGATGGGGCTCATAAGCAGACCCACGGACGCGAACAAGGTATTCGCCCATCTATATCCCAACGCTCGAAACATCCTGTCGGCAAAGAGAGGGAAGATGGTTGCCATTAAATTACCTATGCAAAAAAAAAATCAACACTGGCTATGAAATCTCCCAATAACTGAAAACATACGACAAAGGCTTTGTCCTGCCAACGCAGAAGATGCGTATGTCCCATAGCTTGCAGAACGGTGATGAGATGGAAAGGTTATAGCGATCACAAAATGTAAGCCGTACCAGTCAGCGAGATACGTGAATATACAGAGGTATATCGTAAATACTGCCCAGATATAAATCTACATAAGATGAAAGTTGCAATTATGACAAAAATAACGAGGAATGGGCAGAGCGACTCACGATGAGAGCAATGATAAGAATAGGCCATGGGACTGATGGTGTCGACGACCAGGCAAACAAGAACATGGACAGAGGGAAAAGAAACCCTGCCACGCCCGCCAGATACAACCTTGCCTGTGTTGAATATTTCTTGCTACTTACAAACCGTGTCATTCGGACTCATCGGTGAAACCTTTCCATTTATTCTTTTAGATTCTTTTGTATTCTTTTCGTAACCTTTTGCGTTCGTATGGTGCGCGCAGGCTTGGAGAGCCGAT
>JAHXRV010005497.1:0-62807 GCA_019904355.1 Psilocybe tampanensis
TGTAGGAGTTCAGTACTCAGTCCTGGTAACCGTGGGAAAGGCTGGAAAGGGTCGCATACAGGTCGCATACACCCCGATATTTTGTCATTGTGAATGCTCTGGACAAGGAAATTACATCTAAACACCTGGAATATAATTCTATACGATCTTTCAGTATAAATGCACCATAATTTCAGGAGAATGTACCTGTAAAAGCGCAGACTAGTGGTTAAGCTATCAGGGTCTCGATTCAGAGTGTTTGTCAAGTGTTTGTCCAAAGCCATAACACTCGCCATGCAACCTTTATGTCAATTGACGACAACATTTCTCCATATCTTATCAAAAACATTTAGAATAGTCATACATGTCCCTCATAGATAACTACAAGGTCCATAATTCAATCTAGTGATATATTTTTGACCAAAAGTACTAGTAAGCTCAATGTAAGGCATTATAACTGTAAGCCTCTTTCAAGTTGCTACTCAGTCAGTCCCCGAGTCAATGGCTTAAGCCTGAGTTGACTGTTGTACAGGTACCTCACAGTGACACACATTGACTGTGTATCGCAAGTTTTCGTCAGACACGGGCACCCTGCCATCCAACAACGACTCCGAGTCGAGGATTAGAGGTCACAGTGTCACAGCGATGTCGACCGCTTCTCTACAAAACGACTGAAGTAAACGAGGCCATCGGTAACTAATCGTCTCGTCAATGATTGGCAGCGAACTCACCTTTCTCAGAAGCCCATCGCCTCGTCTCTCTGCCGTCGGTGATGTGGGTGTCGAGCGCAGCGACCGATGTTGTCGGCCGTGGTCCGTCACCCAGGGGCTAGCCCAGTGAGCGGTCACTGGTCATCGGTCACCCCAAACTTGTAAAATGCCCTGCCACCCGCATGCGGTTTCAGTCACTAAGATTCGGCGCATATTCGCCCCAAGCGGCGCCATCCTGAAGAAACACACCCAATACTATGATGTCATTGCAAAGTTTACATAAGGCGTTGTTGATCGCTGTTCATCACGGTGAGCGACGGGCTCGCTTGTGAAGCGGTCGGTTGCATTAATTGCGGGCCAGACGACGGCAGCGTGGCCGGTAGTGGCCCAAATATGGGCCAAGGCTGCTAAAACTGGGCCGTAGATGAGATGTGCACATATGTGCACATGCTTACCGAGCGGTGGTTATCGCGTTATGTGCACAGCCAATTTTGGGTTATGACCGTATATTTGTGCACAGAAACAGTGACATGGGCTCCGAGAGACCATTCATCGGTGGCGTGGCAGTGTCGGAAAGGGTCGTGCACCAGCAGGGTTCGCTGGTTTCTGAGTGAAATTTCGACCAACCTTTTCCCAAGTCATTCTGGCAGGTATCATCCATACTCCTTTCGGCTCGGGTTTAAGTATTCAAAAATATCACTCTTACTTACTCTTACTTACACAATCTGTCCATGGCTTCTTTCTCATCCTCGCCCCCGAGTCTTTGCCGTTGTACTTTCAACCTTTGGACATTTGTGAATTACCCTTCGCAAGAATTGTTTTTTTGCCACTGATTGGTGTAGTTGTCGGGATGTGTGTCTGCTGGAAGTTTAACTGCCAGGATCATACCAATGTTGGAGATTCAGAAGACGCGTCGAACTTGAAGTTCGGAGTGGGAAGAAGTGATTGCATGGGCACGTAGTTAGGTATGACGTAAGTTAGACCCGGGTCCTACGAGTTCATTGGGTTTGTAACTTGGGGGTTCTCGTAGTGAATAGGTCGTGTCTCGTGTGTGGTACATACATGACAATAAAGGATTCAAAAAAAAAAAAAAAAAAAAAAAAAAAAGTGGGAGTCGTTTGTGCTGTATCATGATCCAAGTATGTCTGTACCTGTACGTACGTACGTATCAACATCAACAAAATTCAATACATTTGGAGTGGGATTGACTTGATATTTTTGTCCTTCAAGTTGTTCGCGTGTAGTTGTTCCCTTCTTGATATACTCCGGACCCATTTATTGGTTCTTGAAGGCGAACAAAGGGACGGAGGTTGGGCGGGGGTGAACATGAGATAAATTTATCTTTCTCCACCGTCGTAGTATATATAGAACTCGAGGCGAAAGGAAAAGAAGCGGAGAGAGCACAACCTTGGATGCGTCAGTACAAGAGGTCCGGCAATTATATCCAACTGCTGTGGCCGAATAGGCCTTGCCAAAGTCGGCGCTTGTTTACTCGGACCCTCTTCGCGGGATGCGTCTCGTTCGCCGTTGTACTGATTGGGCAGTCCTTTTTTACTTTGTAATTCGTGATACTTAAATACCGGCTTTTGCATTCTTATCAAAAATGTCAAAATGAGACTGCCAGTGCCGGAGAGCTCATTTTACCTTATCATGGTTTCCATACAAGATGTCAAGTACCATAATTGACAACAAGAGCGTCTGTACAACGTCTGTATGTCGGAACGGAAAGTGTCCCTATTGACCTGAAAACCCACTTGAAATCTCGGTAATTCCGACTCTCGCGCCTTCTCAAAATTCGAAGCGGCGGGGAAGCGCAACCAAGCGCGTTTCCTATTGAACGCGCACTGCTATGCAATTCAATGCTATGACGTCCCTCTGCACTTGGCCGTGCCCCCCGTGATGGTGTCGGTGGTCATGAGTGCGCTTCTTATCTGGGGAATAAATTCAGTTGATAAATCAGATGGGTGCAGTTACACGGAGGATGTGGTATTGGCTGTTATCTATTTCCCTCAACACTTGACATGTTTGTGTCCATGTATGTGGTGTCTGTGTCAATCAATGTCTGTCGGGCCTCTAGCTTGAGAACGCTGTTGCCGTCGTCGTCCATTGTGAGTGTTGTGGTTGGATGATCGTCACCAACGGGCGCTCAGGCGACGTCCGGCTATGTCCGGCAAAGAATACCTTTCATGATCGATCAATTTGATCACTGATTGATCAATAGAAGGACATCCCAGAACTTCGAATTGCCAGAACAAGGATCAGAATTCAGGAATTTCCGTAAAAAACATAGGCACGTGTGGGTCGTTGTCCTGAACCTCTCCAGTCTCCTGGCTTCTTTCTCAGATATTCCACGAGGTGTCTATCCATCCTGGACCGAGGTTTCATCATCGCGGGGTGTTTCTTCACTTTTTCGCAGCTTGACCTCGAACTCTTTGGTTTGGAGAGTCGGTCAACGTTGGATTTCCCTCCCCCCCCTCCTTTCCCTGCCCGTTCCGCCCCTACATTTCCACCGGAATTCCCAGCTGTCTGTCGGGAGCCTTAGTCCTTTATATCTGTCCAGCAAACGACGACATCCTCTGTCCTCTGTCCTGCTGGCATCCTTTCAAAAGGGAAGGCCAACTTAGCGTCGGGAGTACCCCATCGCCACATATTCAAAACTCCACAGTGGTGCCCATCTTCTGTTCGACAGTTAGCGAAGAACTAGAATTCCGAAAGCGTCTTGTTTTTGACGTCAGGCGGTCCCGCTAGCCTATACAATCATAGTGCATTGTGCTGGGGAATTCTTTGCTTGTCAGCCACATATCAGTACGTGCCAGTCTTCTGTGTTGGTTACATACACTAACAAAAAGTCGACGTTGTAGAATTTGCTCTTGTTCCACCGTCCCAGACTCGACCCACACTCATTTGTACCTCCACTCATTCAAACCACACAACCACCACCCCAACATTCGTTTATCTCCCTCCCTATTCCCCACCTTCGTCTCGTTTCGTCTGAACCATTCTCATCTAGAGCCTTACACGACCACCACCATCAACGCTCGACTTGTAATCCACGTTCACCCACGCACCGATCATGTCCTCACCCAAAAACAACTCCCGCCCCGGCCTCTCACCCATATCCACGTCTCGAGCACCCCCACTCGCCGGCAGGCCTCCCTTCGCGACAGATGACGACTACGACGATAACGAGCCGGCGTCGTTTTACGAGACGCCTCGCGCGCCCATGACACCTAGTCGAGTGCAGTTTTCGGTGCCACAGACGCCGATGACGCCGACGCAGCGGATTCGTGCGCAGATGATACTCCCTGCTGCTACCGCGAACACGGCCGAGAGGGAGAAGAGGACGAGTGCGTACGATGTGTGAGTTTTTTTCTTCTTCTTGGTTTCTGGATTTCTCTTTGTTATCGACATGGCCCCTATGTTTTTTTATTTATTTTGTTTTCGCCGTTTTAATTTCCGGTTCCATCTCTTTTCCTTTCTATGGGAAGATGTGTGATTCTGTCACCGCTGCCTTTCCGTTTCGTTTTATATTTTGCTTCATTTCGAATTCATAAAACATCGGTTAAATGACTCCCACTAACGCCTTTTTCGTTCATCTAGATATGACGATTACATCTCCGCATCTGCGTCCACATCAACATCCAAACCTTCCTCGTCTACCTCTCGTACCCTCACACCCACCAAACCCACAAACCCCTTCAGCACGCCCCTCGACTCTCCTTCACATGCCGCTTCCTCCTCCTCATCTCCTCCAAGTACAAGCACTAAACCTAGCGCTAACCGCGCTTCGGGCATTGGCGCGCTCCTCTTGAACATGTCCGACTCTGATTCCGAGTTCGACTCCGATGACGACGACGACGACGACGACGCGCGCCGAGCCGAGGTTAAACGCGGGACGATGACGAAAAACACGTTGGTGGGCGCCGGGGCGAGTAATAACAAGAACGCGGCGTTGGCAGCTGCTGTGGGTGGTGGTGGTGGTGGTGTTGCGGCGGGGAAGGTGACTTTCGCTTTGCCTGCGAACGCCCCGCCTGTTCCGGCGGTACAGCAACAACAGCAACCACCGCGCCAGCCAGAGTCGCCTCCGCGTCAACAGCAGCAGGGTCAAGGACAACCGCCGATGAGGATAGCGGCGCCCCAGCCAGGGTATGCTGCTCCCATCGCCGCATTTAACCTTGGGGCAGGAAATAACCCATTCGAACCTGCACAGCAAAGCCGGAACCCATTTACACAACCAGGTCCCTCGATGCCTCAACCTCAAAATGCCCAAAGACCGGAGATGGCCCAAATTCCCAACGCTAATGGAAGGGCAATCCCAATGCCCGCGCCATTACGCATCAAACCCCCTCCAGCCAACCTCCAAATCCAGACGACTGGGATTAACCCATTTGACCAGCCGGCGACTCCATATACGCCATACACGCCCTTCACCCCACACTCACAGAACAAGCCGCAAACCCCACATCCGCTTTTACCTCCCGTTACGCCTATTACGCCGGCGTTTATCAGGCCGGCGAAGAGTATGTCGATGAGCTCTGGTGGAAGTGGGGGATCTGGTGGGGGACCGGGTGCGAAGGCCATCCCACCGCCTGCGGCGATCACGTTCGACGAGAGGATGGTCGTGCCCATGAAAGGCGGAGGCGGAGCGGGAGGCGGCGCCACACCACGCCCACGGAACCCCACGCAAGCCCAAGGACGCGCCGGGGACGAATTCTGGCGACGTTTCTCGATGGTCGCGCGGAAAGATGGGAGCCCGGGCGGTAAAGAACGTTCAGGAGGCGCAGCTGCACGACCGTCCTCATGGCTCGCCACCTCACGCGCGTCGAACTCTCGGTACACGCGCACGGTGTGGGTCGTGGGGATGTTGCTCGTGTTCGGGATCATCGCGGGGGTTGGGTGCGGTGTGTATTTTACGAGGGGGAGTCCGGCGCATCAGCTGCCCAAGACGATTGGCGGGTCGGCGGACCAGGCGGCGACGTATAGCACAACGGCCACGGGTGTGGGAGGAGGAGGGGGGCTGAAGACGAGCACGTCCTTGCATGTGAGTCCGACGAGGGTAGTCGCTAGGGAGGAGGCGGTGCAGACGGGTGTCCCGGTGCTGGATGTTGTACAGGTCAGCCCGAGTCCGAGGCATGTACACCATTTGAGGATGTTTGAGAAGAGGGAATGGTAGTTGACGTTCGGCGCTTTGGGCGCTTGAGCTGGAGAACTTGCCTTTCTCACGTTTTGACATCTCATCCCTTCATTTTTTTTCTCTCTCGCTTCTTTTTCTCTTTGGTTCTCTCTTTCTCTCTTTTTTTTTTGTGGACCTACGACGGATACCCCCGCCCCTTTCCTACATTTTTTTTTGTCAGCGCCACCGTACGACGAACGCACAGGAAACCCGCCACCCAACGTCATCTCATGTACACTTCACACTGCTCACTATCGACTATCCCCATTGTACCCACCGCTCTCACCCACCACCACCACCACCACCACCACCACCACCACCACCACCATCATCACCATTCCCTTTTTCACTAGCATCCACATCCCCAAACGGAAGGAACACATCAACTTCAATTCACATACCCATCTGGACCAGATATCTTTTCTTCTTTTTTGGTTTTCTTTCACTTCCTGAAGGCACAAGGATCATTTTTCTATCGTTCATCGCTCGCTTCTCGTTAACGCTTCTCGTCCTTGCTCTCATTCGGTTTTTTTTATTCATTATTCTTATTCATCTCGTCCAAACTATCAGTCATTTCTGCTCTTCTTCTCTATACCATCTCATGCTTATTTCATGGTTCTTCATCTTTCTTTTCTTCACGGTTTCTTTCTTTTCCTCTTCCATTTCACATAGCATACTATCCCTTCATTCATTCACATTCGCTGTAACTAGTTACGTAGGTAGTAGTAGTAGGTAGTAGTTCGGACTCGGACAAGTATACACACACATAATCGAGTAGTCAGTAGGTAGCGTAGGTAGTGATTTCGCATTCTCGCAATCTCATTTTCTTTTCAACCACTCTCCCTTTCAAGTATAAAATTAGACAAAGGAAGCTGTAGCCTGTCAACCGACAAATTTAAACCGCAAACCATATTTCCCTTCCTGGTGATTTCTGCCTCGTTGGGTAATTTTGAAAGTTAGGTAATTTTGAAAACGAGGCAGAAATACCGACCCTGAAGACAATAGATGCCCGACCATCATGATAACGATTGCATGTTGGAGTCCTTTCATACTACACAGGAGGTACGCCTTCCATTCTTTGCCCGTTCTCCTTCGTTTCCTCGAGAAAACAACTATCTGACAGAATTCACAGCACCACCCAGCTATAACAGACACGATGGATCCCCGAATCGAAGAGCTTTGTGCCAACAACGATAGGCCCTCCGACGAGGTTATCCAGGACGTCAATAATTTGTTGTCCAAACCGCTCCAGGACCTCAAAGATCTAGACGACGAGATCCTCACCCTCGAAACACGTCTCGAGGAACTCAAATCCAAACGAAGCGACTCTCAGAAATGGGTATCTCGATACCAATCCGTCCTGTCGCCCATCCGCCGTTTGTCACCAGAGATGCTGAGCGAGATCTTCCAGACCTGTCTTCCCTTCCACACGAACCCTGTTCTGGACCATGCAGAATGCCCATCTGTGTTCACGCGCGTCTGCAGACTGTGGAGAGACGTTGCGTTATCCGATCCGCGATTGTGGCGCAGGATTCATATCTCCTTCGCGGACCCTTTCTATCTTGCGGCGCTCTCGTCCGAAATGAAGACTAGAGATCAGGAGGTTTTTAGGAAGAGATTGGCTGCTATGAAACAGTGGGTTTCGCGTGCGAGGACGATGTCATTATCGGTGTCGGTACACTTTCCCGAAGCAGTGAGAGGTCCAAACCAATCCACACTTACGACAAAATTCCTTCGGTTTCTCGCTCAAATCTCTCCCCGATTCATGGACCTGGAGTTGGCCATGCCGTTGGAGCTATATCGCTTACTCGAGCGTATGATGGACGTGCCTAGAATGTCCAAACTTGTTTCATTGAGGATATCCCTCCCGCGACAAACAGTACACGCCGCTGATCCCATTCTCTTATTGAAAGCGCCGAAGTTGAAGCACCTATACATGTTTGGCAGCGATCCGATGTTGTGGGGGATCTTGACTCCCTCCTACTCCCCTGGATGGCGCAAATTCACCAAGATCTCGTGCACCGGCTTTCTTTCGAGACGCGAGGTCACGTCTCTCCTTGAAAGCTGCCCCAATCTCGTCCATTTTGCAGTCTGCATCGCGGATCCAGTCAACGCCGTTTCGTCTCCGTACCAAGGACAGATCTCACTTCCCTTCCTCCGCACGTTGTTTATCACAGATCATATGAGCTTCCGCTCGCGAGACGACCTCTACGAGCGCATCGACGCTCCCAATGTGAAATGGATCATGTTCACGGCGGGTATGACGCCCATTCACCCTAACGACATTCCACCCCCGGGCTCGAAAACTATTCCCATCCTGCCATTATTGAGGCGGGCGACGCAGTTGAAAAAGCTGTCTATCAATCCTATCTCTGTCGAGGCGTGGGATATGAACGGCATGCTGGATGCTGTGTCCCATACTGTCACCCATTTGCTCGTAGGGTATGAATCAAGGGCTGCGGACGGGTCCCTTCAAAGAGTCGCAAAAGGGCACGACCTCCGCGCCACGCCCTATCGCCTCGATTTCGGTCCATTCTCCCTCAGCGACGATTACCACCATCTTCCAAATCTCGAGTCGTTTGAGATCAACAGTCATATCATAACGTTTAGCGATGAGGACTTTATCAGGTTCATCACGTCCCGAATGGCACCTTCACTCACCACTGGAAGGACACCTCTCAAACACGTAGCCGCTGTGTTCTATCAGCTCCGCGCGACGACCAGCCTGCCAGCGAGGCCTGACGGGAACGCACATGATATCGCTGGTGAGGTCCGACAACACGCAGAACAGAATGGGGTGGAGATGATTGATTTGTCGATGAATTATGTTCCGATACCGGTCGAGACGTCGAGGGTTCCCAAACCGGATGCGGGGCTGGTGCAGCTCGCAGTCCCGTCGGGCAATCATGGGGACGCTGATAATTATATTCGTTATCATCGTCTTCAGGACTCGGAGATGTTTAACTGATTTTTTCGTTGTGTATGATAGTGGGTGTCTACGACGTATGTATACTAAGTAGTTCCAGACCGAGAATTGTTATCCGTGTACTACTATCTGGCACATATTCATCTTTTTCTCGATGTTTCGATGGGTCGGAATCAGGACTCAGTAGCCTCAGAACGACTTGGATGTTGGGAACGATAGTAGAGTCATTTAGCTTTAATCTAAACTTGATCAAAACAGAAATTTTGGTATGGTGGATCTTTTTATCATAGTATTAATCTTGTTATTCTCATATACCTCAATCAAAGCCGTATGCAATGCATCTTACACAAGGAAAAAATCAAGCGCTGAGCAGTGCTAGTCTGACCAACCCCTATCTTTCTCGCTAATTAGTTCGGCTCCTTCACGTGACGGATCTAGGCCCAACGGCACTTCGGCATTTTATGTCCACCGGCGCTTGTAGGCCAAATCTAGTATTGCTCCGAACCGATTTCGGATTCTCCGTGAGCAATTCATTGCTTTTGAGAAATGACTCAAGTGAGTCAAAGGAGACGGACTCGGAGGCAGTGACGGTTCCATGAACGTATAAAAGGCCCCCCGGACCTCAGCATAATGTACCTTGATACCCCCATTTCCCCTACAACTCGTAGCCCTTGGGAGCTTGATGCCCTATCTCCAAATCACCCCTCTCCTCCGGCGGCTTGGTGATTCTCCTCATTACTCAGTCTCAGATTTTCTGGAGGTTGTATCCCGGCTCGGACTCTTCTTCTTTGAACGATGGAAATGGAAAGGCGGGCCGTTGGGAATAGTCATGAGCACAGATTCAGAGTATCTCACACACGGTCGTGGTGTGAATACTTCTTCACGATCTTCACGGATTATTTGAAATGCGACACGGATATCAGGTGCCAGCAGGTGAGCGTCGTTTTAGGGCGCTTAAAGTGAAGCTTGGCCTCAAGTTAGCGCGCGAATCCTGGGGTATATGTACGCCACCCCGCTGTTTGAAACCTCTCGGAGCGATGTGGTCGGAGAGTGGCAGAGTCGAACAGATTCTCAAGAAACCAGTTACCAAATATCCACATGATGCTTGGATGTTCAAAACGTTCGATGGTGGGGAGTCTGTAATCGGCGCACTCAGGATGTTCAGTTCAACAGTGTGTCCATCTGCATCAACTCTCATGATCGGACCGAATTTGCCACCCTTTTGGACTTTCTCTGCAACCCTACTTATTGTCTCGGACAGAAGGGATCGTGTTGTGTTTCACGGTCTGATCAATCGATGAAGAATACCCTCATGTCGTTCCCCGAGTCAGCTCTATATCTGGACATTCGCCGCATGACTGATTGTGGTGGTGGTGGTGCAGGCTCATACAGGGGATGGTACAATGGCTTTATCTCGTCTTGGTTCAGGCCTTCAGGTTTCTGTGTGCTCTGTGATCCGTTCGTCCGAGTCGTCAAAGGGCCATCTGATCCGCACACCGACGCTGGAAACCTTACAGTGGGCTGGATTCCGTAACCCAGCGCTCCGCCCACCGTCCACGAACCCTTCCTGCTCTGATTATCAAACGCTCTCAGGTCCTACAGTACCTCGGGTGTATCCATCACTCGTCGTCACTGCTCATCCACTGTCCGGTACTTTTCCTCTCTCAAGCCGGACTGCTTACGTCCTGCCCCTGGGACGACGTACAAGTTCTCACTGCCAGTAGTGTTTCTCACCATGGCCTGGGCAGAATCAGGACCATATCCGAGTGGTGACAGGCTATTGCTATTTATCTTGGCCATCATCCCACACGCGGATTTTATCCATCAAGTTCGATCATATTGCTTATCTTCGGAGAGTCGGATACAACCCTCCCTATTACTCACTGGCAGCTGCCACCGTGACTGCCAGTGCTGTGGGTTAGCCATCCGGATAAATTTGATTCATTCTCAACGCGGAAAATTATCTGGAAAAAGGTTTTGGTTTGTTTTGGAAGTGGAAATGAAAAAAAAATGTAGACTTCTCTTCCATTTTACCAGAAAACAGAAACCCAGAAGCTTGATCATGAAGCCCTGAAGCCCTGATTGATGAACGAGGTGGCGGCAGGCGGCGTGGTGTGGGTGGGAGGGTTGGTAAAGGTCGATAACTTGATCGGAACCTCGAGGCGACTTGACTAGAAAATATCATTTCATTCATTCACTCATTCCTTCAACGTTCCGAACGATCGTACAGGTCCAGGCCACCGGGGACACGCAGTTTGTGGGGAAATAAAGCGAATGAATGTGAATGAAATGAACGGGGCATAATCGATAATCGACGTTTCAATTCAGTTTTGTTTATTTGGTCGTGTGGGCACCAGCCTCCTCGAGGGAGAGGGGGGGACAAAGATAGACTTGCCTCGAGCTGCCCTCGAGGCGAAGGACGAGGCGAGGTTTTTTGTTGCCCCTATCTGTTATCTGTCTGCCCCCCGCTGTCCTGTTTTTAATCGTCACCGTTGCCGTTGCCGTTGAGATTGGGTAGTCCGTGTCTGTGGATTCATGGTTGCTGGAGATGCTATTTTCCGAACTCGGACACTCCAGTGGGCTGTGCACTGTGCATGTGCATGTGCAGGAATCTGCGGGCGGGGTGGGGGATAATGAATACCCATGTGCGTTCTAATTAACTTGATGATAGAATGGGGTGGGCGCATGTGCTGATCAGGCTGTGGATGTGCCAGTTCAGTAGATGAATGCGCAGAGGCATACTTATCATGACAGCCGTGTATACACGTCAGTGTAACGTCAGCGTCACTCGACCCCATCGTTGCTGCGGCCACGACTACTTACCACTGGCGCGCTGCTTGCGTATCCGTATCCGATGTCCATGAATATGAATGATAGTAACTGTGCCTGCGGCCCGGTCTGTCAACGACACGCTGCCACTCTAGCCATGGAGGCTGCGAGCCCAACTGCGAGCAGCAACTGTACGCTCCAGGCTGTCAGGGTACCTGTGGCTGTGGAATTGGATCAGCTGGGTGACATTCAGTATGGACATGCACCGCTGTGTTGGGTGGGTTTGTTGTGTTGTATGCATTTTGTTTTCCAAATCGAAGGTCTCCCGAATTCCACTGACTGTCGCCTGATGCCAATCTGCTCACAGGATCCCCAGCCCACTTGCAGGGAGTGTCGTCAGCCCTTCATATGTACAGTAAGTACTCGAAATAGGCTGTACATACGATTTGAAATCCGACCACGAATAAGCACAGTATGTAAGCGAGCGGCGTCGCCAAATGAGCAGACGCTAGACGCTCAGTGATCGAAGCTTGGGTAATCCTTACTGCGACTATCAAGGAGTTCTCACCTATGTTACAGTGTCCTTGGTCTTTCCGGGAACGGGGTGCCGTTTACGTAGCAGGAAAATAGCAAGAGGGGGAGCCGGTGCGTTGGTTGCAGATGTCCTGATTAGTTCAGTTTGTGGGGTGACAAGTGTGATTCAAGAATCAAATTCAAAACTCGCCTGCGCCTCGAAGTGCGCGTGTGTTGATCGGTGTAACATCGTGTTCTGAGCGGCGTTCACAGATGAAGGAAAGAAAATCAGATGTATGTAGGGTGGGTTGGGAATATGATAAGATGGATGACATGCTGTACAGCCCAACAAAGAGCGCTCGCAGTTCATAATTCATAGATGACTGCTGATTCAGCGATCATGTCGCACTGTCGCAGCAAGTGTATTGGATTTGTTGGATAAGGTTATGCATTGTTCACCTATTTCGGTCTAGCGAGGGTCTGATTGGGAGGGTCCCCAGTGAAAGAACCTTTCCTTCCCCACCTGTCCTGTCGGATCAGGGGACGAGGGACAATTGCAAGGGAGATACTGGCGACGTCATCGAGGAGAATCTCTCTCCCCATACATACATATCGGCGTTAATTGAGCCTACGGATACGCCAGGGCGGACAAAAGGATTGTCGAAAGTGGTTTCTGTTTTCTGATTATGAGGACCGGCGGATGGAGGGCGAAGTAACCGACATATGTACTAATAGCGAAGCTTTCAGCTGGCCAATCGACCAGAAGACCGTGACCAAACGTGGAATGCTGTGGATAATTTCCGTTGGACGGGGCATTCCGTTTTCACGGGGTATCATCGGTGGGTAGCCGAGTACAGGAATTTGCCCTTGGCCCAGAGAGATAGATATGAAAAGAACAAGACGTTTGTGGTAATCCCGCCTTCAAGTTCAAGACGTGGCAGATGGGGAGCAGGGCGGGGGTCATCTGAGCAGACAGGCGGTGCGGCGGGCTGTGCAGGGGCGCCTGGCGGGAGGGGCGGGAATACCAAAGGAGGACAACGTCGGTGTGGTTTATGACAGGGGAGCATGTGAACGCCGTGAATAGCGGGAAGGATGTGTCATCCAGCACAGCATGGTTACAGGGCCCGATATGACTCGGTATGTGAAATCCCGCAATTTCCTGGCGAAAATGAGGAGGATAATACGAGGATTGGGGGAGAACGAGGCGGAAATGGCGAGCGCTAAAAGCAGAGACGGAGAGCTGGGACCAAGGGGACAGATTCTGCGCAGTTGGGAGCATCGATCGGGGGAGGATCGAGATGGGCGGCATGCTTAGTCATAGGCCGGCACCGCGCTTGGCTGAGCCTGAAAAAAGAGGCTGTGCTCGCAATATAAAAGGGAGTCGAGTCAGCGGGGCGACCATTATCCGTCTTTCTTCCCCAACCCCCATCTCTACGGCTTGAGCAGAGTCATCCCTCTGTATCAAGGCTTGTATTGCTCAGAAGTAAATCTCTGAGGTCTTCGTGAGTCACATTTCCCCCTCTCTAATCTGATACCTTCGCCTACGTGCACACTGTGCTCAGCGTTAACACGCTTGTTATCCGAAACCCATTATTCGAGTCATATGGCTGCTGCAAGCTCTTCAAGCTCTGCTTTTTCGTCGTCCGGCAGCAAGTCTCCGGCGACTGGGTTTCACGAGGCTATTCAGATGGGAGGCGACCCTCGCACATCCCCCATGCGGGAGGCTCACTCACCCGCCCTTTCTCCTCCTCTTTCACCGTTCCCTTTCGATGGGCGGGGTCATCAAACCGATCTTGACTATCTCGACAAGGAACTAATCTCATCCACATCTAGGCTTTCAAGGCTACCAACAAAGGTGCCTTCGTCGCCCCAAACTTCACACACCTCTCCTACCCCCGTCGCAATTTCCGCCTATCAGAACAACCTTAACTCTAACACAAGTCAAGATGTTCACCACTTTGTGAATAGCTCGACTTCTCTCCCCACGTCTACGGTTAATCGCTCTGGCATCATCTCTTCACCCGAAACTCCTGTTTCGAGTTCTTTTACTCAACCCCTTCAACACCATGTGTTAACTCACCCAATTCGCCGTCCTCGGACGTCTGCAAACATCTTTCAATCCTCTACGGATTTGGCCTCCCACTATGGAATTCCTCAAATTTTGCCACCTGCCCCTAAAATCACATCCAGAACAACACCGTCAACTGCATCAAAATCTCCGTCGCCAGTTATACCTGACTTCCGTACACTCAGCAACAACTATCTGAACATGTTGAACAACACGTCGACCGAATCCGTGCCTCGCCCCAGCGCAACAGCCATGTCGACATCTCCTCTCGTGGGGCTCGATGCCCCCAACCCTGATCTTGAGACGCGGTACCTAGATCTCCAGGAGATCATCGGTGAGCAGACAGCCTTCTTTTACGAGATCACAGTGACCCATTATGATCCCTCCTCGTCCAAAGATGCCTCTCCTGAGTTCCGCGACATCGACGACTTCCTCGTCTCTCCCGCGATGCCTGAACTTGATCACCTCAGCACCTCGCCTCTTGAGGGTGAATGGTCCGAATTCCCTTCCGATTTCCTCACAACTCCGCTCTTCCAGGATGACGACGGGATCCACATCGACTACGCCAACGAGCCTCTCTTCCCTCCATTCGTTGAGAATTATACATTCAACGTTGAGGCGGAAGTTCCAGTAGAGCCTAAGGCTCCTGCCGCAGTCGATCCCTTCGCAAATCTGCACACCATCTCCCCCAACACTCCCGCTTTAGATTCCTTTGACAGCTTCACACCTGCCATCGCTCCCGTCCAAGTGCCATTCGCCTCGCCTGTCTCCTCTTCCTCCACTGCACCGGCACCGGCACCCGCCGTCACTGCTGCTCCTGCCACTGCCGGTCGTCGAGTCAAGGCTACTGGTACCCGCAAGGGCATCACTCCCGACAGCCTCCTCGATGAGAATGCGCCTACTCAACCAAGGAAGTACGCCACTCCTTCTGCGACATCCAGGAAGGAGGTTCCAGCAGTGTTTGCGCGTAAGAGGTCACGATCGACAGCCTTCGGCGAGGACGAGGAAGACGAACTCGACACCCTTCCTCCCAACCCAACCGAGAAGGACCTGATCGAGCAGAAGCGTCGCCAGAACACCGTGGCCGCGCGCAGGAGCCGCAAGCGCAAGCTCGAGCAGCAGCAGATGTTGGAGAAGCAGGTGAAGGAGGAGAGCATCCTCAAGGAGGTCTGGAAGGAACGGGCCAACATGGCGATGCAAATTCTTCGCAAACATAACATCGCCGACCTTCCCGAATGGCCCTCTGACGAGCAGACCCTCGAGCTCGAGATGAGGATGGGAAGATATTAAACTATTCCTATTTTTCTTCGTTTTCGTTTTTTTTTTTTTTTTTTTCTTTTGGTTTTGATACCTTTTTTTTCGGTTTCTTTTTCTTTTTGTCTCTCCGCCTCTCAAAATGTCTGAATATGCCTTATGCTACTGGACTCATCGACGGCCGTATTTTTTAAACACCCCGTCGCAATAAACACTCCCCCCAATCCCTTCGGTGCTTCATCTGTACTTTTTATTTTTCTGCTCATCATCATCATCATTCCCCAACCACTTGCATATTATCGAAGCATCGTCGTATCCCCAACCACCCCCTAACTGTGTCTGATTATGTCTCTCTATGCTCTGCCTCCTCTCGTCGCTTGCGTTCAAATCCTACCTTACGTTCCACGTCATCACTTCTACACCCATCCCCCTCACCCATTCTCTTATTTACCTGAACGTCTGTCTCTGTCTGTGTCCCCCTTTTCGTATAAGTGTTTGTTTTTTGTGATTTCGTTGTTCGATCCTTTCCCCCCTTCCGCCTTTATAATGGGCGTTAAAGTTTTTACTTACATATATACATACATACATAGCCTTTTTTTTTTTGGGTACACGTTATTCTTTTTTTTGCACGAATGAAAAAAAAGATGTTATACTGTGTTCTCGTTTTGTGTGCTTTGAGTGAGTGCTTGAGTATATGTAAGGACGAAAGAAAAGAAAAGAACAGAAAAGGGAAATTTGAGTCTGCCCTACCGCTCGAAACCAGACGTCCGAGTTTGGTAAGTCGCTCGCTTGCACTGTTGAACAAGGACACCCAACACGAAACGACGTAAGATTCAAATATTTCCCTCAGAGATGTTGGACTAACCCTGTTTTTTTTTTCCTTTAGAACAGTGTGAGTTTGCGTAGTCCGGAGTCCGTAAGAATGGATTCGGATGCAGCATGGAGCATGGATCGAAGGACTTGCGCAGCACAATCAAATGCCATCGGAGGAGGAGGAGGGAAATTCAAATTTCAAGCAGTCAGAAGATTCAAGATTGCTCGTTAAGCCAATGAAAGACCTTAGACCTCCAGCACTTGGACTCTGAGATTCTTGGGCTCTGTCCTTCTGCTTTTTAAATTTTAATACATAGCACTGCAACTTTTACGGTGGCCAGTCTTTCTGAGCTCAGTTATAAGGCGTTCAGTGGTTGCCACTAGAAGTGACCATACCAGATGGTGGCAAATGCCGACAGTTTGAAAGTCCATTTTGATCAAATGATGGTCCAAATCTTCTTTTGAACAAGGACACCCAACACGACGAAACGACGTGAGATTCAAATATTTTCCTCAGGGATTTTGGACTAACCTCCTTTTTTTTTCCTTTAGAAATAGACAAGAAATAGAATAGAGCGAATTTGCATCGTCTGTAAGAATGGATTTGCACGCGGCATGGATCGAAGAACTTGCGAAGAACAATCAAATGCCATCGGAGGAGGAAATGCAAGCGGTCAGAAGATTGATCGTTAAACCAATGCAAGATTCCCTGAGCTTGCTACCTGAGATTCTTGATCTCACCAACCGTCTCGTGGAACTGAAGAGCAAAGAAAAAGAGGTGGAGAAGCGGATATCACATTTGAACTCCATCCTGTCACCCATTCGACGAGTCCCTGAAGATGTTCTAGGAGAGATCTTCTACCGATGCCTACCGACACACCGTAACTCGATCATGAAATCCAACGATTGCCCTATGCTCCTCACCCATGTCTGCAGTCGATGGCGGGCTGTTGCAATGGCATCTCCTCGTCTCTGGGAACGGGTTTACATCACGTTCACGGAGGACGATACCACGCCGGACATAGACACTGCAGCTGAAATGGTACGAAATGGAACAGTTTATTTTCAAAGCTGGCACGAAGCCCCCTCCAAGGCAGAGAAAGAGCACAGGGTCAAATCGCTTCGGAGACGATATGACGCGGTAAAGGAGTGGCTTTTGCGTTCTGGCGCAAGGCCCCTGTCTCTATCGATTTCATTCCCAACTCAACACTGGTACACGGTTCCCTACTCGCAGAGGCCCGAAAGTGTTACCATGGAATTTTTGTCGTTTCTGGCGTCACTTTCACCGCGAATAAAGGATCTGGAGCTCACAGCCCCCGTCCAAATATACGAGGCCCTGGCGAAGATGATCAGAGTACCGGAGATGACAGCGCTGACTTCCTTGAGAGTTGATTATCTACGAGGGATTTTCGAAAGGATAACCCCAAGCGGCGCCAGCCACTCCCTCTTCCACGCTCCCAATCTCAGAAAGGTATCAATCGTAGATCGTCACGGTGGTGAAAATCTTTGGGGCCTTCGGGATCCATCATTCGCTGACACGGCGCAGTGGAGCAAACTCACAACACTGACCTGCGTCTGCGTCTTGAAAATCGATGAAACCTTCTTCATCCTCGAAAATTCACCAAATCTTGTTCACTACAAAGGGATAGTCGCAGGCCGCGGCGGCGACGATGCCCAACCCTTTTATCATGACGGCCATATATCCCTCCCCTTCCTTCGCACTTTATCCATACATGACTATGTGAACCCTCAGCGTCTAGGCAACATGTACGACTGCATTGATGCCCCGTTATTGCAAGCCGTCAGCTACTATGTTAACAACAACGAGGATTCGACAACTATTTTACCAATTCCAATTCTTCCTTTGCTTCGCAAATCCATACACATGCAAAAATTATCAATCAACACTAGGAATTTCTCTGCTTGTGACCTAGGCCCTCTTCTAGACACTGTCCCAACCATCACACACCTCTTCATCGGACCCGCCAATAGGAATGAACACCCTGTGTTTGTTGATCAGCCACTACAATCGGTTTACAATTCAAGGGGGGTTCGGCGTAGCCAGTCTCCTTGGAGCTTCAGACAACTGGTCGTCGACCAATCAAGCAACAACGATCCCCCGATCCTTCCGCGTCTGACTTCGCTTACAATCTCGACCCCGGCCGCCCAGGTAGATGCCGACATGGTTTTCGACATCGTGAAAAGCAGGATGATGCCCACTATGAGCACCGCAGCTTTGGACCATGTTAAAATCAGATTCGGGCATAAAAAAACGAGGGACATTGTACAAGAACTTAGACGTCACGCAGAGTCTTTGGGCGTCAAGGTTAATTTGGACTTCAAGTATTTGCCACCAACTCCTCCGGAGAGAAATCCCATCCATCCAGAGTTTGGATTGAGTGAGGGACCTGCTGGAAGGACCTGGCGGTATATCGATGCAGGAATGGACGTGGAAATTTCTTGAACATCTAGCGAGTGAAGTTTTGCAACCCTTCGTCGAGTTTGTTATGCATGTCTGGACAGGTCACTGAGTCGGACGGATAGTATGTCAGAGAGAGCACTACTTCGATGAATCGCTGATGACTACCTGTGTAATAAACGTTCCGTAAAATGCGAGCATTGACTTCTGTAGAATGTGAATCAATAATTCAGTCGTCTGGCTTCAAGCTTCAATTCAGTGGTGGGCACTCTTATGGTTGGCTAAGTTTGGCAAATTGGGCATAAGCGCTCAAGCTTCAGTCCTGTAACACAAACGACCATCACATTTATCGGACCCCATGACACATTTCCTTCGTTTGGCGCTGAACCATCACAAGTGGACTACGATTCATGGGGGGTTCGTAGCCAGCCTCTTTGGAGCTTCAGAAAACTTGTCATTGACCAGTCCAACAACGTTGATCCCACATTCCTTCTACCTCCGACTCACCTCACTTACATTGACAAGCCCGACCGCACGGATCGATCCCGAAATTATTTCCGACATCGTAAAAAGCAGCCTGAGGGTGATACCCACCATGAGCACCGCAGCGTTGGATCGCGTCAAAGTCAGATTTTTACAGGGAAGAAACGGAGAACAAAGTTGCACAAGATCACACAGGAAAGGTCGCTTCTACCCCGAAGGCAGTCTAAGGATCCATCTATGGGAGTAGTGGTTGTTACACGAATCAAAATTTCCTGTGATGGGGCAAGCTCAAATTGAAATAACGTTGGAATGATGCTTTAAATAAAAAAAGGTTCAAAAATGAGGTCCTACCCATATTCGAAATGGGGTTACGGGAAGGCGTTAAAGCTCAAAATCCCGTGTGATAACCGCTACACTATAGGACCGTGACAGAACTTGAGCAACATTGCAATATAGCAGTTGCGTTGAGCACGTGAGTATCGACAGCCAGGATTCGCCAGGAAGTCCGCTCGAATCTCTTTGTCGTCGACTATCATGTCTGTACCCATACACCCAACGTACGTACAGCAATCAGAATATGCAGACCCTCTCGTTCGTTCAGCATCGCCAGCCTCCTCAGTAGGAACCCAGTATTCTCGTGATCAGACCTCGTACAGCGACACGGAGCAACAAATTTCGGACGCTGCCTTGGACAGGAAATACAGAGAGAAAAACGGCCTAGAAAATCAGAGATGGGAAGAGATAACAGCAGAGAAGGACCCTTTGTTGACTTTTCCTTCCGGTGTCCCTGGTGGAAAGCCTGTCAGAATCGCAGACAGGAAGCTGAATCCTGAGCAAGAGAATGGTGCGTTTTATTGTCGTTTCATTCTTGGATTCCCACTGTGTTTTAGAGAGCACGGATGTTAATATACTGATCTATCTCTTTTTATTATCATTTCGTTTGTCCATCTTCAGCGGAATTTCAACGTATCATGCATCATTTGCGAAATGAAGTGGCTCAACTACGGGAAGATGAGATATTCGAACAAATGCTATTGCGCGGCTCGCAAGCCATGCTACAACCACTTCCAACCTCCAACGATATCGACGTGATCATGCGCAGTATGATGGGTCCCGCCATGACTATCAGCGGACCCCACAATGGCACGGACATCGGCACAACGAGTCCTCGACCTCCTCCACCCCCAATGACAAATGGGCCATGGAATCATTATGGTCGACCTCTTGTACAAGAACCGAAAGAAACTCTCCCTGAGGCCAACGCCGCTGAAAGTATCATGAGTGGCAGGACGGCCGGAAAACGAAGTAGGAATGGAACACGCCGGAAACTGTGAAAGGTCATTATCTTTGGGAAGACATCGCTCCGTTTTAATGCTGGAACCTCCCTCAATGTCAACCACAATTTGCGATCTCAAAACACAAGATATTCTCGGACGGATTTCCGGGTCAAATATCCACCATGAACGTTCAAACGTTCATGAACCTCGGGGTTATACTAGAACACGTCAACGTGAACATGGGGTAGAATCCGATTGTCTACGACCAGCGTGCAGAAGAGAAATCTCAGCTCCTTGCGGAAACCGCGTCCTAGAAATCTCTTGCATACCGCTCTGCTTTCTTATCCTAATGGAACATTCGCCTTGTTTTCGTGTTGTCGTCACTTGTAACAGTTTTCTTCTCTACATGTAAAACATTAACGCACTTTGTACGTAGGTAATTCCAACAACCCAGTCCTTTTCAGGGAACACTGCCTTTTTTGCTCCGTTTTGATGCTGGAACCTCCCTCAACGATGATTCGCGATCTCAAAACAAAAATATTCTCCGGCGCGGATTTTGAGGTCAAATATTTATGACCCTCAACATAGGTCTGTTGGGCCTACACAATGTCAACGTGAACATAAGGTAGAATCCAAGTGTCCACGAAGGCGTGCAGAAGACAAATCTTGGCTCCTTGCGGAAAACACGCCATAGAAATCTTTTGCATACCGCCCAGCTTCCTTTATCCAGCCCTTCTCTTGGACCATTCGCCTTGTTTTTGTGTTGTCGTCACTTGTATCCCAATAATTCAACTCCTTCTCAAGTGCAGAGACCTCAAGAAGCCGACATTCCATGGGTGTTGCTATTCACCATCTGTCATGCACGATTTATACCAAAGTGTATAACAGCTTTGGTGATTGGAAAGGACACCAGGCCCACTTGGAGCATTGACGTGCGCGATTGGACTGGGTTCCTGCGCGAGTTTCTCATCAAAGTTGACTCAATATTGTAGATGGAATTTATCAATCGATCTTCCGTTTGACCGCTGTATTTGGGATAGATAAGCAATAAATCAATGTGATTGACATGATATAGCTGTACCATGAGTCTCACTGAGTCACTACAAATCCAATACAAATCTGTTTAATTGAGGGGGTCAGTGATATAGTAGTAGGCTCAATGTTCGCACGACGCTTAGCCTACAACACCGTCCCGTTACTGCAGTCTTTCGGGTTCCCCGAGGATTCCTACATAATAGTCCTCAACTTCGGCACTCGCGCGTCTTTTTCACCTGTCGGGTGAGGTATTCGCATTGAGGTAAGCTCTTCTTTCCATGATCTCCGAACAAAACTGTTGCTAATAAAGTTTCGAAGTTTGGCTTCTCGAGATGTGATGCATTGATGATTGTTGGATGATTGTTTCTGGTTCACAAAACAAATGAACCTCAATTGAACCATATGTGCGGACGACAGAGAACTTTCAATTCAGAACAGGCGGGTTCCCATCTAATCTGTTGCGAATTGAGTTATTTATAAAACTGAACAGGTCCTAATGCCCTTTCCCACCTCTCTCCACACCCCGCCAGAACATAATTCTAAAAGTCGTACAAGTAGACTTGATTCTTTCAATAGAGGATTCCAATTTAACCTTCTAAAATTATAGGATGACCTCAGAAACCATCGCCGAACTCGCCCATGATAACGACATACCCTCGGAGGATATTGACCAAGAAATACGACAAAACGATGACATATCATCATCATCACCCATTCGACGAGTCCCTCTAGAGATACTCTATCAGGTCTTCCAGCTCTGTCTTCCGTATCATCGCAACCCGATACCACGACAAAGCGAACACCCACTGCTCTTGACACATGTATGTGGTGCATGGAGAAGGATAGCCCTTTCTTCACCTCGACTATGGACACGGATACATATCGCCTTCACAGAGGATCGGACGAGTTTGGAGGAGAGCGTTTCGCAAGGGCAGTATTATTATAGCGGCATGAAGAAAGAACGGGTAGAAAAGATCTTTCGCACACGATATGACGCCGTCAAGGAATGGCTTTCTCGCTCTGCAAATTTGCCGTTATCCATCTCTTTGAACTTCTCTGTCAACCGCGGCTCCACGACTTCTCTCTATGAAGGTCCCCCCACCAATATCACATCGCAACTATTCGCTCTGATCAATTCTGTGTCGGATCGTCTGGAATGCTTTGAATTTGCAGGCCCACCAGAGATATATGGCATCCTCGACTCCATGTTCTCGATTCCTGAGATGAAGACGCTCACCACGTTCAAGGTCTGTCCGATACATACCGGCCAGCCGCTGACTCTCGAACGACGACAAATCCATCAATTGAATGCCCCAAACTTGAAGAATATTAGCCTTGCTGGCGATGTCCACCCATTCTATGATGTCCCTGCCACTTCGCTGAATTGGACACAGTTCACCGACATTTCCTTGGATTACATGGGCTTATCCAATACATTCATCGATTTATTGCTCCGAAAATGCCCAAATCTTGTTCATTTCCTGGCAGTGATCAGCACTTTCCAGCCTGTATCTCATGGAGGATCAATACATCTTCCACTTCTTTTTGCGCTATCCATCGAGGAGCGTATCCCACCCCAAATGATTCATGATATATACGAGCGTATCGACGCTCCTCGACTGCAGTGGGTCAACTACGCCAACTATCGAACGACTGAACGCATCGAAAACAATTTGGAACGCCCCATCCCAATAATTCCACTCCTTTTAAAGAGCAGAGACCTCAAGAAGTTGACTTTCGATGGGTGTTGTTATTCACCATCTGTCATGCGCGATTTATACCAGAGCGTACCTGGTATCACAGCTTTGGTGATTGGAAAGGAAACCAGGCCCGCTTGGAGCAATTCCGTGCGTGGTTGGACCGGGTACAGAGTATGCCGGAATCAAGAGATTGAGGATACGTGGAACATAGGCGCACTCGTTATCAAGAACCCGTTGGACGATTCAATGGGTGCTTCGATTCTTCTTCCGCGTTTAGAAACACTGGAATTCTTCAGTGTCGAAGGGGATCTTCCGAACACGATCCTCTCGCAATTTATTGAGAGCAGGATTACGACGACCCTGTCCCCCCAAAACGTCGCTGGTCTCAAAAGAATCTATGTCGATTTTTCTCAATATCCTAAGGAGGTCGTGATCGTCCCCGCTGTCTTGCAACGAGCGAAAGTTGCTGGAATTAATATCGAAGTCAGACCGGAGCGCTGGTCAGACTTGTGTAGGATGAAGACCATGCCGTCGGAAGGACCTTTAGGTTTTGGGAGACATTTGGACGACTATGGACGCACCTGGCGCCGATTGGATGTCAGAGAACATGTTCGTTCGTTTATTCATTCCTGCGTTCTAATCAGTTTTGACTCGATATTGTAATTTGTAGATGGAATTTATCAATCGATCGTCTGTTTGACTGTTGTATTTAGGATAGATGAATGTGCTTGGACTTTGCAATGGCATACCCTGATATGATGTATTACAATTATAAAACAATTTGTTATATTGTACATAGGTAATACAAAGTTTAAAAGTTACAGGTATTCACTCGTCTGAATCTCCGGGCTCCGCAAAATAGTCTGGCAAGGCTTCTTCCACCCTTTTTATCAAATCACCGATCGCCCTTTTGGCATTTATCCGACAGTCATGGTGCATGTACGTCGCACTCCCCCACCTATCATAATCCTTCTGGACCAACTTGAGTCTCCCAAGGACATCAGCGAGCCCGAGGTTCATCACGCTGTCGCTCCTCGTCTTCTCCTTCCAAAACTCGAGCCAGGACTGCGTGCACCCTTGCTGGTGCCACGTCGCCCCACACGAGTGCGAATGCTCAAACTGGAGAGGGGTGATCCGCAGCTTGTCCCATGTTGACGTCAAGCGGTAATACCCAGCAAGCAGCCTGAGCTGCTGAGCGCGGGTGATGATGAGCCGTCCCGAACGGTCCACGGTGCCCTCTTCCTGCTGTTCTTCAAAGTTGGACGGTTCGGTTGAGTCCTGTCTGAGGACATCCACCTTGATTTTCTTGACGACTACGGCCTTTGACATGACCTCAAGATACGCCGCGCCGCGCAGGGTGCGCAGGTCGAGCTCGTCCGAGAGCTTCATAGCGAGGTAGGCATATTGCACGGAAGACGTCATCAACTGGCGAAGCAGGCTGATCATCGTGCCCAGGAGGCGTTCATGTTGACACAGCTGGGCAAGGCGGATCAGACGTGTGAGTTGGTCGGCCGTCTCGATCTGCTGCCTGGGTGCTTTGGGTTGGTCACCAAAGTCAAAGGTGTAGGAATGGGGAGGTGGGATGGCACTGAGGATAGGAGAGGGTTTGCGGTTGACGTATTCTTGAATGGCGTCGAGGGCCCATGTTTCGAGAGATTTGAAAGAATATTTGTGGGATACACGTGCAATGTCGATGAGATGCACGAGGTTCGCGTCTGGGGAGGTGACGATGCTCAGTTCTGGTGGCCTGTGATAGAGTTTGAGTACAGAAGATAGACAGTCATAATTTGTTTCACGAACAAGGCGTAAAGCGCCCAAAGAAAATGCCTGAACTCTTCAGGACTTTCACCTGTCAGTACAATCGGATTGTCGTCGGATCGACCTTCAACCTCGGCATTGCCTTGTGGCAAGGAGAACATTGTCGAGAAGCTCGAAGAATCTCTGCTCAATGAAGAGCGATGGACCTAGTGTGAACCATGAGATAGATCATTCGAAGAAAAACAATGATAGACTAACATTGAACAGAACATCAGCAACTCGGAGGACACAACTCCCATCTTCAAAATAGTACTTCTCGTCACGATGGTAGATCCTCTGCTTCTGTATTCCCCCAACACTCTCAGCCTGGGCGACAGTCGGCGAGCTTGAGCTGGACGAAGAACACATCAAGCCGTCCATTTCGCTGTCGGTATCCGTATCTTCGCTCCTAGACATCTTGAATGGTGGACGTTGATCTATGTCCTTGGAATTCGAATACGAAGAATCCGAGTCGCGCCTTCCACGTTTTCGAATGGATCCTGTAGGAACAGGGTTGGTAGCTGTCGGACCTACACTAGCAGTTTCAGACGTCGATGTTGTGGTTGTAAAGTAATTCCCCGACATTTAATGGTCTCGAGGTCGAAGCAAGACCTTGAGCCTGGTGGTTAAATGTCTTTTGACGAACTTTTGAGACCGTCAAGGGGTTGGGACTCGGGAGATACTGCTAAAGAGGGGAGAAGTTATGTGAAGTAAGTGATTTACCGATGAGTCTAGAATCAGGTGAGTTTAGGCCCTGATCACGCTTCAAGCGTTCACTGACGTTCATTGATTTGTTCGATTGTACAGAAAATCATATTTATGTAAGTACTTCAGGAGAAAGTCAAGCATAGATTTGTAGGGACTCTCGATACTCATGGTAAAGCTATATCATATCACGGTATGCCATTAGAAAGTTCAAGTACACTGATCTATCTTATAAATGCAATGGTCAAACGGACGATCGATTGATAAATTCCGTCTACAATATTGGAGTCAACTTTGATTATAACGTAGGAATGAATGAATGGACGGACATGTTCTCTGACATCCAATTGGCCCCAGGTGCGGCCATACTCGTCCAATTGATCAGAACGTTCGAACCCTAAACGTCTTCCTTCCGCCAGGGCCTTCAATATCCGATTCCAATGCCAGTCATTTACACGGCCGTGCTCGGGTCTGACTTCGACGTTAATTCCGGCGACCTTCGCTTGGTGCAAAATGGCGGGGGCGATCACGACCTCCTTGAAACCATGGGAAAAATCGACATAGACTTTTTTCAGACCAGCGACATTTCTTGGGGACCAGGTCTTCGTCATCCTGCTCTCGATAAATTGGGAGAGGATCGCGTTTGAAAGATTCCCATGGATACTGAAGACTTCCAGAGTATCTAAGCGTGGAAGAAGAATCGATCCGCCCATTAAATCGTCCATTGGTTCCCTTATAACGAGTGCGCCTATATTCCATGTGTCCTCAAGATCTTGTTTCCGGCAAAATTTGCGCCTCCGACCAAGTAGGACCTCGCTCCAAGTGGGCCTGGTTTCCTTTCCAATCACCAACGTTGTTATACCGGGCACGCTCCGGTATAAATCGCGCATAACAGACGGTGGATAGCAACACCCATCGAATGTCAACTTCTTGAGTTCTCTGCACTTCAGAAGGAGTTGAATTATTGGGATGGTCCGTTCCGGAATGTTTTCAGTAGATCTAGTCCTGCGATAGTTGGCGTAGTTGACCCATTTTAATTGAGGAGCGTCGATACGCTCATAGCCGTCATGCATCAATTCAGGTAGGATATGCTCCTCGATGGATATTGCAAGAAGGAGTGGAAGATGAATCGGTCCTCCATGAGGCACAGGCTGGAAGGTACTGATCACTGCCAGGAAATGAACAAGATTTGGGCATTTTCGGAGCAATAAGTCTATAAAATCACTGGATATGCCCATGTAATCCAAAGATATGTCGGTAAATTGTTTCCAAATCAGTGGAGATGTAGGGACATCCAAGAATGTGTTGACATTGCCGGCAAGACTGACGTTCTTCAAGTTCGGGGCATTCAATTGATGGATTTGTCGTCGTTCGAGGGACAGTGCCTCGCCGGTGTTTGTGGAACAAACCTTCAACGTGGTGAGCGTCTTCATCTCAGGAATCGAGAGCATGGAGTCGAGGATGGTATATATGTCTGGTGGGCCTGAGAATTCGAAGCTTTCCAGACGAACCGACATAGACTTGATGAGGGCGAATAGTTGCAATGTAATGTTGCTGAGGGAACCTTCGTAGAGCGAAGTCGTAGAGCCGCGGTTGATGGTGAAGTTCAACGAAATGGATAACGGCAAACATCCAGAGCGAGAAAGCCATTCCTTGACGGCGTCATATCGTGTGCGGATTATTTTTTCCATTCTTTCTTTCTTCATTCCCCCATAATAAATCTGCCCTTGCAAAATGCTCTCCTCCAAACTGGTGCAATCCTCTGTGAAGGCGATGTGGATTCGTGTCCATAGTCGAGGCGATGCAAGGGCTGCCCTTCTCCATGCACCACATACGTGTGTCAATAGCAGTGGATGTTCACTTGGTCGTGGAATTGGATTGCGATAATCCGGAAGGCAGAGCTGGAAAACCTGATAGAATATCTCTGGAGGAACCCGTTGAATGGGTGACGATGCATATGTGTTATCGTTTTGTGATATCTCTGCAGGAAGCCGTCGAACAATGTCGGGATACAAGGAGTTGTCGTTTTGTGCCAGTAAGATCTTTGCTGGAAATGGCTTTCGTCTGAGCATTCCATCGGTCATGTTGGACACATTCTGAGCTTCGATCTCCAGCTCCTCTAAAACCCGAAACATTTGGCGGGCCATTTCTTGTTTAATATCTTCCGGGGGAGCGTTGTTAATATTGGGGAATTCGGCGTTGGTTTCTGAGGCCATCCTAGGAGTTTAGAAAGTTTAATGGGAATTCTCTATTGACAGAATCGTCTTTTTTACCTGTCTGGCTCTTAAAGGTATGTTCTGGTCGGGTGTGAAGAGACGGCCAGGGGATCAGGACCTGTTCATTCTCATAAACAACTCAGCTTGTATCAGATCAGATTATCACTCGCCTTTTCAATTCTATGTCGTTAGCACATATGGGATGGACTCAGTCGGGACCCAGACGAGCATGATATCTTATGAACTGATCAGTTCATCTGTCGTCCGTATCAGGATTGATATGTTTTTTCAATTGAAGTCCATTTGTCCTGTGAACCAGAAACAATTATCACTTCTGCAGGATCTTCGAAACTTTGTTAGCAACAGTTTTGTTCGGGGATCATGGAAAGAAGAGTTTACCTTAATGCGAATATCTCACCGACAGATGAAAAGGACGCGCGAGTGCTGAAGCTGAAGCGCTGAAGGACTATGGTTTCAGAATCCCGAAAGACTGCAGTGAGGGGGCAATGTTGTAGGCTGAGCGTCGTGCGAACATTGAGCCAACTATATCACTGACCCCCTCAACGTTCGCACGACGACCACGCGTGTCTTACAGGGATATTGTGCTCTGTAATCCAAGTTGCATCATATGGCGTCTCGTCGCAGTTCCTTTCTTCCATCTTGTTTCCCTAGGGCTCGTGGTCAACGCTCGTGTTGGCATTCAACCTTTGGTCGAAGAAAAGAACTCAATTAACGGTTGACTTTGTGGACAATGCCATTCGTTGACATCCAGTTGAACGACGGGAACAAGGTGAGCTTATCTTTTGCTTATCAATTGAATATTCTGACTCTTTCTGTTACAGATACCTGCACTGGCATTTGGTTCGGGCAGCGTGAATAAGAGAAAGGACATCCATCACTACGTAGAACAAGCTATAGAAACCGGTTTCTCTCATATCGACACAGCGCAATGTGAGTTTCAAGATAACGCTAATCAACAATGACGGTCAATTAACAATGGCGTCGTTCTGTCATTTCTAGTCTACGAAAACGAGCAATACGTTGGACGTGCTATCAAAGAATCAGGGCTTAGTCGGTCCGAGCTCTACGTTACCTCGAAATATGGGATTGGGAGCATCCAAGATGCTATCCACGCCAGTTTGGACAAGGTATGTCAATTTTGCGTATATATATGCTACCCGGAACTAACGAGGAATGCATCATTGCATTAGCTTGGCTTGAAACATTTAGACTTGTATCTCATCCATGTCCCTGCAGTTGTTGAACCAGCTGGAGGGTATGAGATTGTCTGGAGGCAATTTGAGAAATTGAAAGAAGAAGGACTGACGAAGTGAGGACAACTTCCATTTCTTACTGAATTTTTCCGTGCTGATTATAACACATTCAAAAGGAGTATTGGCGTTAGCAACTTTACCGTTGAAGATTTACAGGAGATTCTGAAGGTGGCTAAAGTCAAGCCCGCGGTCAATCAGGTATTTTGGTCTGGCATGTCCCTATGTCAGCGATTTAATCGAGTCCTAGATACGTCTACATCCATACAACCTCACAGAGCATGCTTCTCTATTAGAGTATCATGCGAAACACGGTATCGTCACGGAAGCCTACGGCAGTCTCGCGTACGTCGATTTCTTATGACAATATTTCCAAAATCTTTAATGATGTCACTAGTCCGATTACCACGTATCCAGGAGGCCCTGTGGACGCTGCTCTAAACAAGGCGGCTGAACGACTAGGGATAACACCTACGCAGGTCGTCTTCCTTTGGGTTAAAGCTAAAGGGGCGGTCATTGTGACGTGAGTTCGTTTTCAGACAGTTTGAGTTCATACTGACATTGGTTCGAACGAAGCACAAGCTCCAGTAAACAACATCTAGAAGAATACTTTGCTGTCGGTGACCTTCGTGGGTTTTCCTGTCTCCTTCCCTGAATTTCAGTTGTACTGACAATTGATTGTTCAGCCGATTTGGCCGAGGAAGAAGTCGCAGCCATAGACAGTGCCGGCGCCAAAGGTCCTCCCTCAATGCCCGTGAAAGTCCTGTCTAGTCTCCCGATAGGGTGGCGACTTGTCGCCTTGTTATCTCTTATTGGTCTCTATGCGACTTATAGATTGTCCTCCTTCAACTGCGCCTCAGCACTGAGGAGGTGACGGTTTCGCGTTCCCTTGTCTACCGTTATCTTGTGCTTACTTGTCCCAGTTCATTCCATGTTTTCCAAATATATTCTAATGCTTATGTTCCTTGAGGCTTGGAAAATGGGTGATACAGATGAACGATGAAGAAAAACATATTCCAGCTGATTCGTGTCCTCAAAGGAGCTCTTGATCGGACTGGACGGAAACGGTTATCCCTCCTTTCCTTTTCTGGGATAATTTAATTATAACACCCATCAACAGAATTTCGTTGAACTACCCGAACCTGAACTATCCTTCTGCAAGCTGCAAGTTTTGATCGACGGCCTTCCCTTGCCTTCGAGAATCGACAGAGGGGTGACTAGGGCTTGTCACTTTTGGGGTGGGGCAGTTGTTTCTTGTCGTTCATCATCCATTCTCTACGTCTACGCATTCCGCACCTCTCTCGTTCGCGATCACGGCCATAGGTTGACTCTTGAGTAGCTTTGGGTGGTGTTTTGGTGGTGTTGGTTGGCTGTTTCTGGGTAACAGTAAGGTATGTACCTCAGATAATTCGGAGAGATATTGTCCCTATTTTTTGCTGCCAGACCACTTATCCGAATCAGTTTTTTTTGCCGTTCGACCTCTTCCGTCGCGAGCTAGTAGACATGTTCAATGTCCACCGCGATGTCAACGAAGGGACTTCCGTTTATTCCCATTTCTCGTCGTTGGATGTGGTGATCGGAAGTCGGAAGATCAATCTGAGCTCAGGTATGTTGAACATTCCCCTACTGGATGTCTGGGTCTCTGACGAAGTGGGTTGCCACTATAGTTTCTGCCTTGACATTTCTGGCATGGGATATATTAATCACTTTCGACGATGAGGTAGGTCCACCATCAAGTTCCTCTCCTAAAGAGATTAAAGACGAACTGCCACCAGGTCCGACTAATGTGGCCGTACGTGTCTTCACCGACTTTCCTTCCCATCTGGCTCAATCTCCGAACCTACTAGGCATACATTGAGTTCGATGAAGTTCGTATACTTTGTTACGCGCTATCTATCATTTCTGGGCCAAATGTGAGTCCTTCGGGTCTCCTTCCAGCTCTGCAATTGACGACGTGATCCAAATCTTCATCACCCTTAAACAATGTATCATAAAGACCGTTACTTCTTGTCGGCTCTGAGCTTTCACCACATTTCCGATTCACCCCTCGACAATGCTTCATGTGGCAAATCTATCAAGGCATTCTCACCTCCCTTATCATCATGGCTGTCGATATCATTCTAATCGTTAGAGGTGTGTACAATGAGCAGTTTTCATCCCGTGATGTTTGACACAATTGCAAAATCCCTTCGACCATGAGCAGTACGCGCAATGTATCACGGACATCCTATCATTCCTCGAACCATCATCGTCCTCTTTTTCCTGGAGATTGCAGCGATGGGAATAGGCCTTGGCTTCGCGATTCCCGGTATTAAAATGGACAACATGTGTATTGTCCTACACATCCCTCGTGTGTTGGGCATATATGGGTGAGTGGATTACTTTGAGCCTTTCATTCAACCCCATGACCTGATTTGGACTCCAATTCAGTCTTGGTTCAATAATATTTCAAACGACCTTATTCGGCTTGACACTCTACAAGTTTTTGAAGGATGTCAAGCTCTATGATGGGTGGCGTGGTATCCCGTTGACAGTACTGCTGCTGCGTGACGGAACGTGGGCTTTTATTTTGTTGTTTTGTGAGTCAAGAAGTTCACTTGTGGGTGGTGATGAAAGCTAATCTCAGGCTATAGGCATGTATATAGGGCAAGTTGCATTATATATCCTTCGGACTCCAGGGGCGGTCGGGGTGTTGTTCCCGTGAGTAGGCAATGAATCTGAGATCGAATTGAATCTAATATATCACTCGATGTGAATAGGTGGATGTTGAGCCTTTGCTCATTCTGTGTGAGTATAATTTCAATGATAATTCATTGCTGATACATAATCTAACATCAAGGCTCTGCTGGTGTAGGGCTACCGCATAATTCTCAATCTCAGGTGGTTTGCGGTGGACGGTTCGGAAGAGAGGATTGCCAATATATTAGAACAGGATATCATATTTCTGGAGGTTGACAACAACGGAATTCTGACAGTAACATAACAAAGTGAAGTATCATATCATTGCAAATTTGTGTATAGTCTATTTTGTATTTCATAGCTTGTTCAATAGCCCTCAAAACTCATTTATTAATAGTTTGCTTTTCTGGGAGTTGAACAAGTCTCAACGGTATTGATAAAGGCGACCTTTTCCAGGATGCTGGATCATCCTAACCTTATTTGGGGCTCTCGTTCACGCTATTGACGCCAAGGAAACGCGTCGCGCTCTGACGCGTCAATCACAGAATAGTCACGTGCTGTAAATCTCCTCCGTCATGATGACTTTAAATTTTCGACGGACTTGACTGTGCGGATTTTGACCCGGAGTTGTCCAATATCGAGTATTATCGACTGGTTGATGTTTTACTAAAACATTACCAAAAAGTGATAATAGAATAATGAAAGGGTCTTGTCCACCTGTATAACCACCGGATTTTGCGGCCTTTTGAAAACGACTGTGCACAATGAACTGATGAAAAAAAAAAAAGGAAAAAGCAGAACTTAATAGTAGATCCGATAAGTTGTATTCCGACACCAGCAGGATTCGAACCTGCGCCCTCAAAGAGGAATAGATTTCTAATCTATCGCTGTAACCACTTAGCTATGGTGCCTTGGGCGCTTATTGCTTCCGTTTGGTTTCGGACTCGGAGGCAAAAGACCTAGTAGATCCTCAAGAACGCACTCCGCTGGGTGGATCTTTCGTTTGTGCGTTTTTACGTTTATTACTAGACCCAACATGTCCGGCTTGATCAGTCGCACAGATGTTCAAATAAAGATTTTTCACCTTGGAGCAAAAACCCTAATCTGAGCCTGCCCACTGATGGCTGAAGGAAATCGTCCCATTTTTAATTTACTGGCATCAGATCAAGAATTCCATCCAACGATTGTCCGGATTGTGTCAGAACTTAGAAGAGGTCAGAAGGCGGAGAACTCGACAAGGTGTCTTCTGATCCGTGTCGTTTGGTTCCGCTCACCCTCAAATTGGCCGAGAACTATGGACTTACTTACTATTCCTCGCTTCAGACGACACACTTCGCATGTCAATCGGCCTATGTAGTTGGCATGCGGTATGAGAAATAAGTAACATCGGCGTGATTGTGAACTGGTGGGATGACACCTGGTGGGAGTTCATGAAAAGATCTATGAATGAGGACATCGCCTGTTTATGCATTATGACTCATAACGGGGGTCTGATCAGAATTCGGCGGCGTGGAGGAATCGAAGAGTATCGCCCGCGCAATATCCTCGACCAATAGGTCCTGGAATCTCCAAAATCGAGGATTCCTCTTAACCACAACAACTGCCACTGTAACCGATCCTACTAACTAACAAGTGAACCAAACGTAATGTTTGCAACCGTGACCGTCCATGAAGATCGCCTATCCAGTTTTTATTCTGGAATGTATACTCCTCAGAACAACGTGATGCCCAAACCCAAACCGGGAACAACGGCTTAATAACTGCGCTGACGGGACTAAGTGAGGGAGGCGGACATGGAAATTAAAAGATCTAAAATGCCCTCAATTGATTCAGAAATCCACGCTGAACGTTCAGTAAAAGACTTTAGCGTCCCACGTATAGATAGGCCGAACTTCTCAGATGTTGAAGGTCAAACAAGAAGACAATGTCAATGATGGATTGTCGAAGTTCAAAGTGTTTCAAATTTATATTGCGAACTTTAATCCCCGAGAAGTCTTCCCGCTCTGCACAAGAACAAGTTGCAAGAGTCCATAGTTCCGTTTTGATCAGCCTGTGGGACGAATGGCCCACATCTCAAACTCCATGAAAGAAGATTCGTCACTGACAACCTGAACGAGAAGTACCGTCGCCACATTACCATCGTATTTTTCGCCGCAAATCCGTGTTTGGATGGGCATACAAAGAAGTTCGAAAATCCATGAATTGAGTTGTTCTTCACCTTCGACAGTGCATTCTCACAGATCGAACAACCTTCGATCCAATTTCTTTAGGGCCAGCAACAAGGACGGACGGAGGTCCTGCGGGGATAATTGAATTAATTATAATCTCCTGGAAGTTGACGATTGGTTGATGATGCTATGGTTATCACTTATGTACAACCCCGGTGGCTCTGCACAGATCTCTCAGGGCCAGCGGAACAGCGCTCATATCTCAGGTGAAGGGATAAGCTTTTATATTTAGAAATAATACCTTATTTGATGCTAAAAATTTCTCATCTTCACCCCAAAGGAGCATCAGAAAACTCTGTTGTGGCTGTTCTCGGTGCGAATCGATCAGTTTATCAAGACCTGTCACTAGCCAGACGTTACCAGAAGTCCCATTGAATACAGATTTGAAAGTTTCACCCTTAAATCAGAGACCGTCACAGGGGGCACGGGGAGGCCATATTCCAGGTTCACGGCATCTGCTCGGCCGGCGCTCGGTCTAAATCTAGCTTCATCGTGGCGTTGAGGGGGGGTTCTGGACAGAATACTTTTGACAAGATCCCAGGATACTATTCGCAGGGTTGTTCAAGTATAATCACATTCAGCGGTCGTAAGTCCCGTTTTTCACTATAATACTATTATAATTACAAAGAAAAGACTCATAGACTGGATAGAGCATCGCAATGCGCTAACAATGCGCATGACTGTGGGTTCGCCGAGGGACGATATCGGGCGCTTGGTTATGGGTCTAATAATAGAATTCTTACACAGCCCTGAGCGACCGCGTGGCCATCTCCGTTGGGTTAGTCGGACCGAGCCGCTGAGAGACCTGGCACAAGCGCTCAAACGCTCACGTTTTGAACGGAATGAGCGATCTTGATTGAATATATGTAATAATTCCATTTCATAGTACAAGGTATCATGAGTAAGGTGTCTCTGCTGTAGGAAGTAACGCGGGACTATAAGTATGTAATGATCATGGGAATGTAATCAAAGCTAGACCTGGAAATTACTCTTTCATGACTATTTATACTAAGTATCACAACAGTTGAACATCGCTGTTAGCCGGGTGATGGTATCACCAAGGTACCTCTCCCTTGGAAGCTCGTTGGGTCCGTAAAAATTAAGACAAGGGTCCCAATTATCGATTATTTGCCTCGATTTATCTGCGGCAGCTGCTCCGGTGGGAAACTCGCTCGCTAATCTTGCGCGAATCGGGAATAGACTGCTTCAAGAAATCCTCACCCAATCAGCTTAGATTTTCTGAAAATATTGTATGACATTCAGACCCTGCCTCGAGGAACTCTCTGAGGTCTCAATTTAATCCTCACCTTCAGCTTTATCTTCCAGCTTCGCCTTTCTCCCACCCGAGACCTTCTTAGTACTCCCATCTCGACCTCCGGCCAAATGGACCTCAGAGGGGCGAAGGGCATCGTTATAACTGGTGGAGCCTTCACAAAAACCACTAAAATTAATCGAAGGAATACCTTTGGTCAGTACTAGTTATCCCTCATGATTGTTCGGACCCAAGGCTGTTCGCATCGATGGAGATGATAACTGGGCTGACATAGCATTCACATCAGATGTGGCAGTACAGACTTTGTACTCAAAAATGCTCCTTGAGGCTCTCCACGACTTCACCGACAGGCATTTCCCAGGTGAAGCTACACCAGAGGCAATAGACGCGGTCGGACGGGTTATCAGCTGCCCTCCAGGCCCGGGCGTCGTATTGGTCACCAGCCGAGACGCAGATCAAAACTCATGGATTGCGCACGAAGTTTCGACCATTCACCAAGCAAGTGGCACTCTAGCAGCATCCTTCTTCTGTCGACCGATCGACAACGACATAGACCTAGATGCGTGGTGGGGTGAGGTGACCAAGAAGTTTGTTCCGACACTTGCATACCAGTTTGTGACAACCTATCCGAAGGACCGCGGATCCAAAGACATCCAGAAGCTTGTGCGCGCCGACCCCTCAATCCTCGACCGATCCAATCAGTTGGATCTCGTTATTATCAAGCCCTTGTCACTTCCATCGGCGTCAAAGCCATTGACCGTTGTTTGTGATGGCCTGGACAATGGCACACCAGAACAGCTGCAGCATTGCATATCGGCCATGTTAGGCATACCTGGCCTTCGGATCGTTATCACCCGTCAGTCGACGACGGCCCAGTGGATCGAGAACGACCTTAACAACAGGAACATACCGTTCATTGAGATACCCTTCCTCGATAGCAATGAACGTCCGAGCGGAAGAAACAGTAACCAAAGCAAGACCCTTCCTCGAAGACTCATAAATTTTGGGATGGCTGTCACCGACACTGCACTCTCTTGTTTCAGACATGTACCTCTCCTTGGACGATGAGAGTGGGACACCAGCAGACATTCACTGGCATCACCCCATCGTTGCCTGGCTACCATATTCCCGAGTCAATATCCGCAGAGCTGCGCAGAGTTGTGAAGAAGATCTGGCTTTTTCGGAGACCATCGAGATTTCAATTTCCCAGTTCCGGTACCTAGAGGTTTCTGCCCCCCAAAATCGTCGTTGAGGCCTTCTTGTCGAGGTGCTCACATTCCATAGAACACCATAGAACACGGCACACACACACCATGATCGACGTAGAGGAAAGTTTTCATTGGTAAAACTATAGCATCGGTGTGTTAGTCATTCTCAAAATTTCAAATGTACATTCACAAACGATGTGTACATACAATCAAGCCATAACGTCCTTTCCTATTCCATGGTGGTAGATGACATATATTCTGGTGACCCAAATCGTGTTGAGGGCTTCACATCGGCTGCATAGCATCGTCCGCTGTTTGTCCTCGCACTGTGATTGGGCAGTTTTCCATCTAGAGTGGACACTTTCAACATCAAGGACTCTTTCGCCGTCAGTGAAGATGTATATTCATTCCGAAAGTCGAGGAAACGTTATCATAACAGTCTGCCATGGACTCCAGACTCCATAGCTTCGGTCAATGGACATGATGGGGGAGATCTTGAGATCGGATGACTGGGTTACGGTGTGTGGGCAGGACTTCGAATGGCGAAATAAAAGTTTCTTCGTCTCATTTTCTCGAGTTCCGAAATACGATTTCTGAGACTGAAGATATTTCGCCTTCAAGGTGTTACAAGACTTTTCAGAGGATTGCAAAAGTTCATCAAACACCGAGTCTCATTCCAAGAACATTCTGAGACCGGATTTTTCAGTATATTCGAGGACCTGATGAATTGTGAACTTACTAGCACTTCTGAGTTACTGCACAAGTCTGAATCTAAGGGTCAAGCGTGTGAATGACGGCAAGATGTTTCGGAGTAGCGGTGATGGCGACACCACTATATTGTCCGAACACGGTTTCTTCCAAAACATCTTCGTCTCGAACCTCCAGAGGTCCACAATGTCCGCAGAGAAGAGGCCAACCTTTATACAGTCGCTTCTTGTATGGAATAGTCCAGTTTTATGCCATTGCAATTCAACTTACACGCTTCTTAGGCAGGTGGCATGGCCGGGACCTCTGTGGACCTCCTGTTCTTTCCAATAGACACCATTAAAACGCGTCTTCAATCAGCTCAGGGCTTCAGAGCTGCAGGCGGCTTCACAGGAGTATACAAGGGTGTTGGGAGTGTAGTAGTAGGCAGTGCTCCTGGAGGTATGTCCCATATCACATCAGAATACTCAAAATATGTCGTCTAAGTTTAACCCATTTCTTTCCAGCTGCTGCCTTTTTCTCAACATACGAAACCATGAAGAAGGCTCTTCCTCTCTCAGAGGGCCTCGCACCCGTCAAGCATATGATAGCGGCGTCGGTGGCGGAAGTTGTATGGGTTCTTTCCCTCGCAGCTTCAATCCATCCCATTTACGCGAACCCCTCCTTGAATTCTTGGCTCGGTTGATTTCCAGGCTGCCTGTCTGATCCGTGTCCCGACAGAGGTCATCAAAACGCGAATGCAGACGTCGACCTATGGCTCACGAGGGCAATCATCGTTCTCAGCCGCCAAATTGGTGTTGACCAATGACGGTGTCAAGGGATTTTATAGAGGGTTTGGCATCACAGTGATGCGGGAGGTATGCCTCTTTTTTTTCTTTCCCTTGTGTCGTGTTCTTTTTTCTTTATCCAATTCTTCTTACTTTTATACGTGGTTGCTGACCATATTTCCCCCTCATCGTTTAGATTCCCTTCACGTCGTTGCAATTCCCTCTTTATGAATACTTGAAATTCCGCTTATCAGAAAACCTACAAAGAAAACCTCTCTACGCCCACGAAGCGGCAGCTTGCGGAAGTATAGCCGGCGGCGTGGCTGCTGCACTAACAACACCTTTGGATGTCATCAAAACCCGGGTCATGTTGGATACAAGAGTCAGTCGCCTTTCCCTCGTTTTGTGTTATGAGAAACATCATATTTAATCGGCGAAACATTTACAGGATCCTTCAAAAATTGAACTTCCTTCGTTACTTACACGATTTCGCACCATCTACACGACGGAGGGGCCCAAAGCCTTATTTTCTGGTGTCGTTCCACGGACGTTATGGATCTCTGCTGGGGGTGCAGTTTTCCTCGGGGTCTACGAATGGGCGGTACATGGACTTATGGGGCTCTGACATACCTTTGACTGATACCGTACCCGCGACTTACATCTTTACCATGTTATATAGATTTCCCTCGATCATCAAAATCGCAATGCACAGATTTCGAATCGCTTCTTCACATAAAAGAGAAATAAAAGAACGTGACATTGGCTTCCAACATAGCTTTTCCAGGCAAAATTCCTTCTTAAGGATATTTGTGACGCGTTGACATTTGTGGGGTGGGCCATCAGAAAAACTACATTCTATCTGCACGTTTTTCTGTAAAAAAAATCCAGGGGACTCGTGGATGTCAACTGTCGAGAGTGAGGCAAGGCTATGCGAAATAGTCCCTGGTGCTCTAACGGAACTTTACACAGCAGTGAGTCGAGGTGAGTCATACGACATCATACATTGACACTACAACGAGGCCAACCAACATTTATTAATTCTCAGTTCTCTCCTTTTGGACAAATCCACCCGAAACGCCTTCTGTCCCCCAAAGTTTTCCATCCAGTCCTGCACTCCTTGAGCTTAGAAGCACAGCACCCTGAATTTTCTGCTCAAAGCATGAGTTGATGAAATGGCTTCTTTCTCTGCTCTCCAACTCGTGTTGGAAAACGGATGCAAGTGTGTGTGTGTGTGCAAGGAGATATGACATAAATTGGTTTAAAGAAAGGATCTATCCTCCTCCTTCTACTACTTCGCACTTTCGCTTTTTTTTTTTTTTTTTTTTTTTTCTCTCACTTGACTTCTACCAACTTTGTTACAACGATGGGCATGGGGTTCCTGTTTTTCATCCTTCTTCTCATTCCTTATTACTGTATCATATGGCCGAACCTCATCATCGCTTCTATGGTTGAATACCTTGTGCGAACGGTACGCGTTTTCTTCAACCTATGTTCGTGGCACAATCTAATAAATATTTTTGCATGTTTGCTTTCTTCTTTTTTTAACATATATGCCGCGTTTTACGGTGACAAGATCATCAATCTGAGCCCTCACCCACCCGAACAGTTAACAACGACCAGATTCCAACTTTTATGCCAATCGAAAATCGAGGATGTCGTACACAGGAGCTTGAACGTGAACTCTGGTGAGAAATTTACATGGTTTTCCTTGAAGTAAATGCTCACCTTCCTCTGTTATAGATCCTGATGCAAACACATTTTCCAGCAAGATTTCGTTGTCATCTCTTTTTAGCTCAAAGATATACGATTCTCCAAAACATGTGAGGATTTATCGTTGAGTGATCGACTGAATGTGGTTCGACTTACTTTTTACAGGTCCAGTATCTTGAGGAAGGACGAACCAAGATCTCTATGGTCGAGAGGGAGGTTGCGGCTTGCAAGAGGATGGTAGGTTTGAGATCATTTTTTCTTTTATTCTTCGCGAGTTTGACGCTCCTCTGTTTTGATTTTCAGACGGCAATAGTCCAAGACCAACGACGAGAACAGGCTGACAGTCTCAGGATGTCCTTAAATGCAGTGAGCAACAGTCGACCCTCGATCCCACTGCATGTATACCTGACATTATGTCTGCCACATCCAAAATCACGAAGCAGCCGGGTGTAGATGCAAGGGAATTCATTGAGTCGATACAGGCGTACGTGCGTAGCATCTCAGATTGTGAAATTCTGACAAAACATGTACGTATTTCCCCCTAATTACATGCTTCCTAGATGATCTCTTTATATCCTTTACACTTATAACAGCTCGCCGCCCTGGAAACAGACATTGAAAGCGTGAAGTACCTTTCGCAAACTCAAGCCGCGATGGACACGACAAGTTACAGGGGTTTGGTACATTGGTCCGAGGTGAGTCTCTTTATTCCGAACGGGTGCCATAATTTGCGAAGGGCTGACCCTTTCCTGTATTTCCAGACCACACTTAAAGCACATGAACATCTTTTGAACGTCCTCACTACAATCTCACTCGTTGGGTCGGGTCTTACATACTCTTCGATTTTCAGGCTAGCATGATTTTTTCACTCAGTCTATCCCACACCTTGACGCCTAATTGACACTAACCACGGATTTTTTTTTTCTTCTTCCTCCCATATACAGTGCTTCAAGAGGGAACGTCGGCCTCATGTGTCTCGCTTTCGTCCTCTTCAACTACGGTTCGGCCATCCCAATCCTCCAACAATCTCTCCTCTACTGGGCTTCCAGAAAATCTCGCACCAGCCGTCTCTGTGGGAATCCCAAGGTCTGGAAACACCTCGTCAGGATGCTCACCTATTCCACTGTCGCAGCAGTCGCAGTCGCGGCGTGCGTCTTGAACCTAACTCTATGGGATCTCCATTTCACAATTGGGCCAGATGGTGAACAGAGGGACGTGTCGATGAGGTTTGATAACCTTCCGCAACCTGCTGCAATGCTGGCATTTGTCGTGGTGATGTGTATCGTGTCATTTGTAGTCGCGGCCCTGGTGTTGTATTGCACTGCCAATGGATGGGGCACGCTGATTAACGTTGTTCTCGGCAAGACACAAGACTCGGACACCGATCATGATCATGATACTCGCGAAACCTTGGATGGTTATAGATTGGTCTAAGATAGAATAGAGCTGCACCAGAAAACCTAGACGGCATTTCTGACATACTGTACAATCATACAATAGGCTCCTGATATAATATCTAATACTTGATTCTTAAATCTTGAACTTGAAGGACTGAATAAATACTATATATACAAAAAAGAATTATCAAAATTATGGGATAGTCATTTCCTTCCGTCCCGAAATCAACTGTAGTGGGCAAATATCCACCTGGGCCATTTCTACTGGTCCAACACCTCCGGTGGCCGCCCGAGTTTCAAAATGACCCTTGGAACTTTCTTAATCGGCGGGGCCTCGTCCTCTGTCGAGCTAGGGCTTGACAACGGACTACTATTATTAGACGCAGGGCTTTCACGTCCAGAACTAGAAACAGTCGCTTCCTGCTTGACGTTCTTAGCCTTTGCACTTGAAGATATCGATTTTTCAGGTTTAGCGGGCGAGGATCCAGGAGTGGCCGAATCCTTCCCTTTCGTCCGATCACGCAATGTTCTTGTGCTTGCAGGGATAGGAGGGGCAGAGCGTGGGGTGCTCGCTGTAGCAGTGACGTCCAGAGGGGAGAACACGGATAATGTGCGTTCAAGCCAAGGTTCCAACGATCCCTGAGCTGGAAGAGAAGGCCGACCTCCTCTTCGTTTCTTCGTCGCTGCCTCGAGCTAAGGAGAGTGAGGTAAAAGCTGAGGTATAGATGAGATGGCTGGCAGACAGAACTTGCCTTGACGAGGTTCTCAATAGCCCACCAGCTTTCATCGACATGTGAGCCTTCTGGGATGTCGACAAGTCCAGAAAGATGAGCCATGGCACCACTCGTGAGTGCCCTGTCGCTGTACCCCCCTTCAAGGACGCTGATCAGACGACCTCCTGCATACTTATCGGCGAGAGCGCGGGTATCTCTTGCGAAACGATGATAAAAGGAAGTGGGCACTTTTCGATTATGCCTTGACATGGATTCATACTCGTGTTCGCAAGCATCCATCCCGCAACTGTAACTTGTTAGTTCACACAAAAGAAAACGAAAGAGATCGACAAACCTGATGAAGACGATAACGTCGTCTCCAGGTCCTCCTGTGTGATCGAGGAACTCTTGAGCTTTGTTCAAGACTTTTTTGTATTTCTCTTCGTACAGAACTTCCCAAAAATGTTGTTCGGAAGTATATTGTTCGAGGTGGACGTTTTCAATAAACTGTCCATGCGATTTGTGAATCGATACTGAGGCCGCCTGGACGAGGGATATTTTGCCATCCTGGAAGACACACATCAGGGAGAGACTCCCATGGACGAGAAATCGTACATACCTCGCATGGGTATGATAAGATGTCGTGTATAGAGCCATAATAGACTTGTGGCCCCGTCTGTTGGGTAGGGGCTCCCCCTTCGCTTTCGAGGGTCTGACTGTATGTTTCTTCGTTAATTTGCCATACAATAGATTGTGTGCCATTTCCTGGATATAAAGATAGGTAAACATTGACAGTCGATAAAAAATATTTTTACCGTGGTGTAAATCGATATCAAGGATTACGATCCTTTTTATACCATGCTGAAGGTGAGCTTGAGGAGAAAAATGACGGGTTAAAAAAGAACTCGGAGGTTAATGCAAGGGAGTACCATGGGCGGCGCCAACGGCGACGTTATTAATGAAACAAAACCCAGATGGCGTGTCTTCTCCACAATGATGACCAGGAGGTCGGATAGCGACAAAGGCACGATGCAAGGGCGGTTGAGAGCCTTCTGGTTTTATGGAAGCCATAACATTATCGACAGCTTCGCAGATAGTCGCTGCAGCCCCTTGTATAGCGTTAAGAGATCCAGGACAAACTGAAGATCCTTTGTTAACATTGGATTCTGGTCGAAGATCTGAACCGAACTTACGATACAAGTCGCCTTGGGCGTATCCTTCAGGAATCTCGGAGCCACCATTTGCAATTTTGTCATTGCTTTCTTTGATCCACTTGCAGAGGTTTTCCAGATACACATCTCGTTCAATGTCGCCATGGATAAATTTAACGGCAGGATGCGATAAGATGTCCAGTGTTGCATCACTTTGGATGATCCTGACGGCAGATCCAGGCGGAGTTGAAGGACCGGAATCAATCTTCAGGTTATTCATGACCTCCACCAGATCGTTCGGCTCTGATTTCGCTCCTGATTTGACCCCATCTTTCGAAGTTTCCTGGGTAGGGAACAACTCGGTCAAACGAGCGATAGCGGCAGAAAGGCCAACGGTGACGGCTCTCAAGCGTTCCGGTCTTTCTACAATGTTAGAAAGATCTTTTGACCGTATGTACCTGTGCTGCAGGCAGGCATTCTGTAAAAATATTGCTGTGTTTTTCTGTGGTAGAGGCGGACCTCCACCGGAAATGCTTTGAAGATTAGTGATCGGCATATATTATATATGCGAATGGTATCTATAAAACGAGGGTTTTTCGATAAAAAGCGGATGTGGTCCTGGCAAGTTGGAGGTTTGAGATAAAGCAGATGGTGGCACTTCGAATTCTATTCCAACTTGTCAACTTAAACTTTTAAAGGTGCCGTTGCGCGACCATCTTGAGTATCACATGATCTATTTAGGGCAGGGTCCAACGCGCCGCCATTGGAACTTGGATACCACAACTTCCTGAGAGTGTCTGTCATGATGCCGTTCGAAACAGATCAGACTTGGCCCACTGGCCTTCTCACCATTTTCAACCATGCTCGCCCCAAACGCGGTACATTCGAAAATCGTTACTATGGTCCCTACAACAAACTTTTGACCTACTGCTTTGGAGAGTCCTTTGGATTCTATGTCGCTCCGCAGACTCCTCTCCAGGACGATAGTCGTGACACCGTCAATTTTATTATCTTCTTTGTTGTATTCAACAGCCACGACAGGCCTGTCCTCATCGTCGAAGTCAAGGAGGATGGTTGGAAGGAGAAGGCTGAATTACGCTATCGCGCAGATGAACAAATGCGCAGTAGGTACGCATTGATGCTGGACGAGTGTCCTCTTCCCCGTCTTTGGGGCATCAGTGTTCTCGGCACCTCCGCGCGCATCTACTGTGGAGACACCGCCACGTATCAGGTGGATCCCCCGCCAATCGTGCGCCCCGATCCTTTGCGCGTTCTTTCGCCGACCTTTTTAGCCGGGGAGTGGGACATAGACATCACCACGGAGGAGGGTTTTAGAAAGATGAAGGAAATTGTGACTGACATCACGGCTCATAGTGGCGCTTAATTAGCCATTGTTTTGTCTCTTTCAGATCCTCCATATATTTGTCCTATATATCGCTTGGACGTAATCTTGTAGGAAATTCAAAACACTGGTTATGGACGTATGTATGTCCACAATGATGTCATCCCTCCACAGTTAAACGTTAAAACTTAACCTTTCGGGGGCTCATGGTAAGCACTGCCCATCGACATCCACGTCCACAGCTAAATCCCGTAACCCCACCTACACCCATCCCACCCTCACGTCTACGAAAGACGATGATGGCTGCGAAGTTGGGTATGGGTTTGGGTGTGCACTCTTCTGACGTTTGAGGAGTTGGATCTGCCAGTGGATCTGGATCCAGACGCCCTCTGATTTCGGTGGAGATACATAATGCACGATGTGTAATGCATTGTAATGCATGATGAGTGCCCAGGTCGAGTCGAGTCGAGTTGGGCACCCTGAACGTGTTTATTCTCTATCCTTTCGTTCACATTTTCTTTTCTCTTCTTAGCGTTGAGAGGTATATGTCTGGCAACAATTCGAGGTCAGTGCAGAGTCCGTGCGAAATGGCAATGTCCTTTAATTGCACTGAACGCACTGACGTGCCACAGCCTTTTCTCTTTGCTCCTTCCCAGGCATTGGCAACTCAGACATCGTTGGGCCGCCCAGGATCAGGCCCCTCAGCAAGTTTCCTTTAACCCTTATAAACGGGTACCGAAGCCACCTCCCGCAGAATTCTGATAATCCTCTAGGCTTGACGGACATGATCTCAGCAACCACGTATGTTGAATACATATCTCTTCAGGTTCATGGATCGATTTTCCTTTTTGCAGCAAAGATGATTTTCAGCCTGAGAGCGAAGACAATCAGGCCTTATGGTTGTGGATGCCCAGGAGAGACAAAGGGCCCGGCCTTTCAAACATTGGTTCAACTGCAAAAGGCAAAGCGAGGGCGCAAGATGACTTTGCTGGACGGGATTCCTCAGCATCTTTCACGACCAAGTCCGAACTCAAACCAACTTTTTCACCAAATATCGTTCGCACTCCCGAACACTATCGCCAGAATACTGCGTCTACTATTCTATCGCCAAAGAAATCTGCTGTTGCTGCCTCTCCCGTTGGGCGGCCTCATCATTCCCCGACCTTCGTATCCAAGATCCCAGTGCATGTTCAAACATCAATTCCCTCTTTGGGAAAAAGGCGAATGTCTTGTGAGAATTGCAGGTAAATTAGTTCCCAACAAGCTCGGTTGAATCAAAAGTTGACGGTATACTTTTTTTTTTCTTTAGACGCAAGAAGATAAAGTGTGATAAATCTCTGTTCCAATGCTCGCAGTGTCAAAGAGCTGGTGTCCAGTGCGCTTTTGGTACAGCAGAGCCTCGTGGTCGCACTCTACGTAGGACCCGCCGTACACATTCCATGCCCAATCCACCCCAAAGCGACATGTCTCTAACTTCTCAACTTACCAAATTCCCCCCTCCACCACCTTTTCCTGGGGGCAAAAAACGTAACGTTACGGACAAAAAGGAAAGGACAAAACAGAAAATGGTAGGATCTCAACGTGTCAAAGACAAGGCAAATAACATCGTGAAAGTGGGTCAAGCTCCAGGGAAAATTCCTTATAAGCAGGCCGTTCCAAAAACCTCACCTGTATCCATGCGCCCCAGATCTCTGTCCTTTCATGGACCTACAGAACGTGATCCTATCTTCGGGCGTCCTTTTTCCCGGCCATCGTCAAGGCCATCGTCGAGGCCGTCCTCAAGGCCGTCTTCTATATACAATTCACCCATATCGGCCCCTAGTCCACGGTCAAAATCTCTGGCGTCCTTGCTAGAAGATCGCATAAAGGAACACACGTCACCAATTTCTGCAGAAGACGGCTTCATCCCGTCATCACGGCTGGCGATCCCCTTACCTCTTCCGCCTGTGATAATAGCCCAACTTCGAAGAGCAGCAAGAGAACGAGATTGGGGAAGTGTAGGAAACGATCATTTGGGTGCATACACGGTTCCCAGCAAGACATCTTCGCGGAGAACTCCAGCTCGTCGTTACTCTCGCCCCCCGTCCCCTCATCCCCTCTCTAGGCCCTCTTCCAGACCCTCTTCCAGGTCATCCTTCTCACTTCCGTTGGAGAGAAGATCTTCGTTCTCGCGTTATTCGCCAGGCCCAATTTCTGCATCATCATCTCGTTCCTCTTCACGGCCTACTTCTAGAGCATCCTATTACTCATATTCTTCAGGCGGGGCAACCGATACTCGGAGATTCGATTCTGAAGCACAGCTCACGAGAGAAAATGTGCTACCTCCACCTGTGAAGTTGAAGTTGCACTATAGAGAAGACATTTTCGTGATCACTGTGCCGCGGACGATCACCTATGATGATTTGATAGAGAGGATCACATGGAAGTGCCAGAGGTTGTGTGGACGTTTGCCAGATAGACCCATCAAAGTGAAATATATAGACGAAGATGGGGATTTGGTCTCGTTAACTTCGACTGAGGATATCCAGCTTGCGATAGATGAGCTAGGGCACGCAAAGGCGCAATACCTTCGAATTCATGTGTCTTGATACTTACCCTTGTACAGTGTTTTTTTCTTTTTGCTCGACGCTTTCTTTTTGCTTTCTTGCTACTGGTTTATAACAGTACGAACACGATACCTTCTGTCCATGTAATATATTGTTGTAATTATGAAATAACTGCCTTCTGTGATATGTGGGATGGGATTTGTACCGACCTTGAAGGTTGCCCCGACGCATTGAAGGGTATGCGCTGTGATCATGAGGCATACAATATCGTGTTGAAGTTTATGGGATGCAACATCGCTATAGCTAAGTGCACATTTATTTTGGATAAATTACAAGGACTCGAAAACAAGTGTACAGGTTTGCGAAAACACAACGAAAACAAATAGAAGAGTACAGAAAAACAACCAAAAAAAAAAAAAATCAAAGCAAAGGCAAAGCAAAAACTCCGTTCACTTGATAGAAGAGACCACCCACGACTCAAGAAGCTTCTTTGTGTTCATGAAGACCTCATCAGCATCTGGCCTCTCGCTAGGCGGCTCCGTCCAGCACCTTTGGATGAGATCCCACTGTTCATCATCCACGAAAGAGGAAGACGGCCGTCGAGGTTTGATTCCCTGATGTATTTGGATCACAACTTGTGCATCAGTCCGAAGGTAGTGGTACGGCATACGACCTGAGAGTATCTAATGAAAACAGGTTATACTCGACGAGAGTCAATTTAGACTCTGAAAGAAAGCATACCTCCAGCATGACACTCCCAAAAGAGTATATATCGGAAAACGTGCCTATCTTCGGAGGATTTTCGTCATCACTTGTACGAAAAAGATGGGCATCTGCCCAGCGGACAGAACCACCCAGGTGGGAGGTGTATGCTGACTGAGCTGAAATGGCATCCGAGTCCTGACATTCCTCGAGAAGCAGGGTGGAAAGACCAAAGTCACACAATCGAGCATGTAGATGATCATCGATGAGAACATTTGACTGCGAAGAAGTATTAGAACTTTTTTTTTTTCTTTTTTTTGGGTATAAAGCAAGATAGGAAGGGGCTTACACCTGTCAAATCACCGTGAACTACGGAACAAGTATGAACTGTTCGTAGTAGAGAAGTTAGATTTCAAGTTTCGCAGTCGATGAACATGAACCTCGCACGGTAGGACAATCCAGAAGCCACTTCAGATATCTAAACAGAAGAGGCGACAAGAAATTACTTCACTTTACACCATAATTGCAGAATATGAACCCACCAGTTTCAGACGATCCTCGACAGTGAGAATATCGCCACATCGTTCCAGATATTTCGTGACGCTGCCATTTTGCATCCACGGACAGACCATCGAGACCTGAGGGCCAAAACCAGTCGCTATCCCACACAGCTCCAGGACATGTGAATGAGAAAGTTTCTTCCAGATACGCAGTTCGTCATGCAAGCGCTGGAAAATATTGAATTATAGAATAGAAACACGAGTTCAACAAAGTCACCTACTTTGATCAGTTTTTTCTCTGTATCTGGATCGCTGGTCGTATTGCGCAAAACCTTCACGGCGACCTATGGAGAGGAGTAATAAGGTTTAAGGTGAAGCGAGCTATGGCAGCGAGATATTTACTTTCAATGAATCATTCTCCTTGTTCCATGTTGCTTTCCAGACATCTGAATATCCGCCATGTGCAATGGGATATTGCCCTTCCTTAACAAGGTTCTCCGTCAGATCAGGCAACGAGGACGGTACATCAGCCGATCCCAAATTTTCGCCAATTTTCAGGTTCTCCAAAGGGTTTTGTGCCTGCTCAATCGGAGATTCCGTCAAATAATGGTGTATTGAAGGAATCCCGTCATCATCTGGCAGAAACCCATTCCTCAGTGGACTTCGAACGGCCCCCGCTGCAGTTGGCCCACCCAAAAACAAGGTAGGAAGCAGATTCGGGCTCAGAACTGACGCTTTATCGTTGGCTTCACTCCCTATCATCGATGAAGTTTCCGACCGGTTTCCCTTTCTTCCTATGAGGCTCCACGGACGGGCAAGGGCCGACTTTCTCCCATGCTCGATGTTCAAGTAGTTGTAGTCGATATTTTCGGTGGGGAGAAGAGAAACCCCCGAATATACACTTGTACCATCGCTGTCTTCGATGTATCTTGGCACGGAGGTGGAATGTCGGATCCGGGAAACGAAGGGCTCCAGGAGAGTCGTCCATTGCGTGTATTGGCGATGTATGACTGGGTAGAAAGTGATACTGCATTCCGATTTATGGCCCCATATGATCTCGAAGACGGCTACGATGTCAAAGTCCTTGATCATGAGTGTCAGATTACAAAAGAAGGCGAAAAAGCACACCTGCATCAATACAATGGAGCACTTTGAGGCTGTTGGTCGGTATCGAAAGCATCACCACCAATGGATATTGTTGTGACAACGCAGGCCCAATTTCCCAAGGTTTGATAGGATAACGCACATCCCCAAAGCTGACCGAATCACTCCTACGATGGTCGCTACAGCACAACAACAAGTTTTCGAATAAAAAAACCGAGTAATGGTGACCTGAAGCAGGATCCACAAGCATACAATCGTCATGCAGCAGGTTCCCAAGGCTATCCTTATTCAAAAAATCTGACGAGGTGAAACGAGAGGCGAGCCTGCTGAACCCGTTCATCGTGCGCAGTTCATATCCGACTTCAGCGAGGGATTCCGACATTTTGTTGGATTCGAGAACCATGATACAAAGCCCATCAAATGAGCCTCTGTCACTGGGAGAAGTAACATCAAGGATAGCCTAAATGACGCCGTGAGTTTCGTTTTCCCTGGAGTGATTCGACATGCTATCACTGACCTGGAGAAGATCCCTATATTCTGTGAAGCGAGAAATGATATCAGAGAGGTTACGAAGGATAACTCTTGAGTGTTCTTTTGGCGAACTCTATCGAAAGGAGGGATCAGTGGATGGCTTCCTGGCCTCAAGAAATGGGTTGCACCTTATGGTTTAAGAAATTTAGGAATGTTAGATAATTCGCACATATTGAGCGATAAGAGCTGCTCATTCGCGTGAAGAATGCCTTGTTCTATAGTGACTCCCAAGTTAATCCGAGTGTGAACAGAAAATAGGAACTGAACACACATGGAAGGCAAATATACTTTGCCAATCTTCGCATTCCGGGGTATTTATAGCTTTTAATAAAGATTTGAGAACATGTTCGTGATAGGGTATGAGGCGTGAACAGTTGACAATAAAAGCTTCAAGCGACGGATGGGCTGCCGTGGGGTCTTCGTAAAATTTTGCAGCAGAATCCTGTTGTAATGGTCAGCCTTCATGAAAGGTGTCAAGAGAGGTTACATACAGCAGTCTGTGCCAACTTGAGATTATATGCCTTTTCCGTGTTGACAAATTGTTGGATGAGAGAGGCTCGTCTCGCCGATGCTCCATGCGGCAGAGTAAATATTCCAGGATAAGATGCTTGAAGGTTTATCAGGACTCGGTTGATCGTCTGAAGAATCTAAGAGCAGATCTTGAGCCTACGTATGGCAACATAAACCAAGTTTACTCACCCTCAGATACCCTCCGTTCAGACCACTGGTAAAGTCATCCACCCGTAAAACCTCTCCGTATGTTAGACGTCCTTGAGCCTCAAGGAGCTGGATGCGTTGAATAAAACTGAAGAAAAATTCTCCGCGTTGCTTGAACGACAGGTTGAAATCGAAGTCATCGACCGTAACGACAAGGTGTCGCGGTGTCGGTGATCCCGCTAACTCCAATAACGTGTTGAGTGGCGCTCCAAAGAGGATGCAATCCCACAATAAGAAATAAGATGAATCTACACGGCGTTGGACGTGATCTTTCGAGTATTCAAGCCAGATTTTAAATTCGAAGATGAGCTGAAGTCGAGACAGAATGATGAAGCTTTCGCGTCGGAGATGTTCGGAAGGCGCCTTGAGAGGGTATACGATTGATGAGCCATTCGAGATGGATGAATGAAGGGTGTTCATGAATATTCGAGGTTCATTTTGAAGAGTAACAATGTGGGAGAAAAATGAAAGTCGGTGGGGACAACGTCCGTTAAAGCCGGATACTTACCGTCCTGTGATGTCATCTCCAGTACAAGTAAGGATGAAGTACTCACGGCTCTACGAGCGAAAAAGAGGCGGTTTGTAGGATCTCAATAAAATCATCAGGATTTGCTTGAAGAAAAAATTATTATGTATATTACTAGGCACTCACGTAAAAGGTTCTCTAATTCGTGTTCGTTTTACAAATACTTACACAGTCTAATGATTAGCAACATTTTGGCCCTAGAAGTGACAAAAAGTAAGGAGTGATAGAGACATTTTTACAGATCTGTTCGTCCGGTGGACACTCTCAACTGAGCCTGTTCGATGGCACGATGGAGATCGGCAGCGGCGGTCGAACCAGGTTTCAACTCGAACAGAGAGAGGATAGCAGGAACTGCATCACTATTCAGAAGAAGAGTATGTTGAGATTCATTCGACTTTGACTCTGGCGGAATTGCTTTTGATGAGTCGGAAGATTTCTTCTCCTCCTGGGATGATTCAGGCCGAAATTCTTGGGGTCGGTAGGTCTTATATATCTTGACCAACGATTTGCTTTCCTCTGGTACGATCAAGCCATGCTCCAGAAGTGACTGAAGATACTGGGAGGATTTATAGGCTGTGATTCGTGGGGACGTTACAGTGGTTTCTTGACGTAGGAAAGGGTAAATTCGCACCTCTATAATGAGACCATGACCTCCAGACACAGAAAAAGAAGGGAAGATTGGGTATCAGCGCTGGTTATAGAGAACGTTCAGAAACGTATCTTTAATCAAACGAAGCCAAGACGACGACTCACGGATAATCATGAAGGGAGCAGTGAGTGGGGCAATGGCCATCCACAGGAAAAATCCTTTCCTATGCCGTGGTATCCGATGATCTGCATATGCCCTCAGTTCTGACAGGACAATAGAGGGCGACAGTTCTGAGGAAGGGTAGACGAGAGGGATCTATAGGGGGGGAAAATGAGTGGTCAGTAAAGGTAAAGAAATTTCATAGCAGGACTCAACGTACGGTATAGCCTTTCTCGTCCAAGACAGGAGTTCGTTTCAAATGAGCGATAGAAGGACCCATGGAGGGGTCAAGGCTCTTCAAAGCCAATTCTTCAAACTCCATCTTATCCACCAGCCGTTCTCCAAACTGAAATGTCTTCAACTAAGAATAAAAAACACTAAAATTAAACGACTCCCAGAATCCGACAACCAGAAGAATCAACTTACCTTCCAACCGCCTTTTGCCTTTCCGAATCCTGCCCAGATGTCTGCAGCCTTGTGGGTGACCCAGTTTACTACGCCTTCTTCTGGTAACCACCCCTTCTTTTGCCGTTCAGTTGATTTTTCCTTCCGTTTACCCGATTGTTGAAACTGGTAATAGGTCAAGCGATTGAGTCCTGGTCGCGTCACTGGGAGGTTTCCTTTTGGTCGGGTGAGAGGTATCGCTATAATTCGCATTCTCTGTAGACCAGTCATCCTTGAGAAAGATGTGGGTTCTCCAGGTTTTCGACGCGTGTGATAAATACCAGGTGTAGATGGGTTTTCAACCGACCAAAGGAAGAATTCTATACACGGACGGTGGCATAAGCTGAGGAAAGGTCAGAATATCAGAAATTCAAGATAGAGAAGAGGGCGACAAAGATGAAAGAAAGCCAAGTTGAAGCATTTCAAAATTGGTATTGGCAGAAATTACGTTCGCGTTCGGCGTGAAAAGAGGCGCAGCACGTGACGATTTCGCCCCTAAGTAGCACTGGAAGGAAATTTTGAAAAAGCATAGGCATTGGATTATGATAAAGGGATGTACTGTATTATCAGAGAATGAGACGTATGATATACTAGGAGAATAAGAATGTAAAATTGACGAGAGGAAACCAAGAAAAAAGAGTTGTAGGCGTAGCTGCAGAAGTAGAGTACATATTATGCAGGCAAATCAGGCATTGGCGGGTGCAAATGGAAGAGTTCCGTTCCCAGCACGCTCAGGATCAGGCATCCTCAAGACTTTCACAGTCTCTGTGACCATGACGCTGGACATATCTTGCGGAGTGATTAAGATATACTGCTTCTTGTCCGACAGCTTGGCGGTGTCAATCATCATCTTCATCGAAATTCGGCGATTGACAGCGTCCATGAACACATCAAACTCGTCTGAACAAAAAAAGGACGGAGAAGAGGAAGGTTAAGAAAGATATAAAAGCGAATAATAATTATGACGTACCGAGGCAGCGTACGGGGCAACCGATACATTCCCAAAGCGAAAGGAGCAAACAAATGGTCGAGAACGATTTTTCGCCTCCACTGAGGGACTTGGGATCTTTGTCGCCAGCTCCCTGGGTTTGTGTCTGGTCGTCGGTTTTGACCTAAAAGAAAAAACATGAGTGAAGAGTGCCTGTGTGGTTTAACAGAAAATGATTTACCCGAAGTTCGAGTTTTTGTTTGAGATGATCAAACATGATTTTACCATAATAACCACGCATGGAAAGATGTGACTGGAAGATCTGTTTGCATCGTAAAGCAATGTGCCGCCTGAATTCTTCCCAACGATGCAAACGGTAAATCACAGAGGCTTTAAGAGCCTGAAAGGGGGAAGCATAAATTAATTTGTTCATGATCAACTCCAGCCTCGTTACTGACCTTGGTCAAGGCAATCATTCGCCGGAGTTCTGATCGTGCCGTAGTGAGGTCCTTCTCAGCTTCATTAAGCTGTTTAACCAGCACATCGACAGATGCACCCGATCTAAGAGAATTACAATTAGTAATCAAGACCTATCTATGCATAAAAGACGTAGCCGTACTTCTTTGCGCGCTCTGCCAAAGCCTTTTTGGTAGATTCTATGCTGCGCTGAATCTCATCTGGCTTGCGGGGTTTAGGGTAAGGCTCCTTGCAGATTTTTTCGGCTTGCTCAGTCCAATCCTGTAGTCTCAGGTATAAATCCCTAGTACGACATCGAAGGGAGACATCTCGACAAACCTTGAACTCTTGTTCGACAACCTCCAGGGCCGCTTTACTCGTACGCACAGATTCCTCTCCCTCGTTCAACTTGGCTCTGTAGTGCTTCAGGTTATGCTGCGCTGTCACACTCTTTTCAACGAGAACCTCTATCTTTTTCTATAAGGTCTTGTGAGCGGAGGGGGCTTAAAAACGTTAAGGAGTTGGTCTTACCAGAATGACATTCCTCTCAGCCTCACGATCTTTGTCCTTCTGTTTAAGCTCATTCAACTGGGTAAGAAGCTTAGCTTGAACAGCATCGACTGCCGACTTGTTGGTCTCGATCTGCCCATATTGTATAAGAAGCGACGCCTTTTCATTTTCGGCTTCCTGTAAAATAACTCATAAGCATACTGCCACGACCTTTGAGAAAGCGAGAAAAAACAAACCTTTTTGGCTTCTTCCATGCCAGCCAAACCAGCAGGAAGTTCTGCATTCGCCTCTTCCTCCAAGTTGTTCAGTCTCGATTTGGTGTCGCGCAATTTCTTCTGCAAAGCACCCTCTTCCGCCTATGTTCCATATTAGCATTAATCACAATAAAACAAAAGTCGGTTATTTTTTACATTGAGCGCGTCGATCTCGCGTTTCTTCGTTCTGTATTGGCCCTTCAGTCCTTCACAGAAATCCCAAGCTGCTTGGTAGTCCATTTGAGCCTTTTCTTTTGCCTGCTGGAAGAATCTGGAAAATTGATGAGTAAAAAAAGATATCAAAAGAAACTGTGATTTACTCCACGTCGGCGGCAACATCTCGACCAGTCAAGAGCTGACTCATTGCACCTGCTAGCGATAGATTACCCAAAGGAATGCTATGCACACCACCCTCCCTTGATAATATCATCGGTAAGGCAAAGCTTGTCGAGAAAATCCAGATCGAAGACAAAAACACTTACCGGAACACCTCGACAGCCATTCCATCCGCCGACCACGCTCTTCCGCCACCTAGACTCTGGAGGAGGGATTGAGCTTCACGACGAGTTGGAGACAGGACCCTAGATTCAATTCCAGATTGATCGATAAGAATGCGGAGAACAAAAGGATCGGTGATCTAGAGGGGGAAAATAAAAAGGTTAGCATGGGGGAGGGGAGGGGGAAGGGAGAAACAACGCGTACAGTCAAGGCTCGAAGCACGGTAAGAACATGTGAAGGAGGCTCCCCTCGACTGTAGTCGAATAGATCCCTCTTGGCCGTGATGATGCCCATATGATCGCTAGTTTGCATGATCAACCTTAAATAGTTCCATGAAAAAATCAAAAATTTCTTACTTTTTGGACTTGCTCAAAATCTGCTTCAACTGGGGGATATCCCTGGAATCCGTAACAGCAAAAGAAACAAGATAACTCCCAAGTTGTTTTCGCAAAACGTTACCCCACGACCTGGGGTCATTGGCTGTGACATAGAGGCCCAAAGGACCAATGGGGGTCTCGCCATGCCATCGCGACCGTTGGATTACGTCGAGAACCTGTTTTATGTTGTTACCGTAAGGGACGTAGATATCGTTCTCGCGCTGTTTCGCAGTCGCGATGTTGTGTTCGTTCTCCTGCACGATCTTTCGACAATCTGCCATGGTACGTTCGGGTTCAGCTCCCTGAGCTTTAATCTGATCAGCCTCGACGGAAAGGGCCCTCCTTTGGGCAATCAGGTCGTTCATGCGAGTCTCGAAATCAGTCAGGTGGGCTCTTGCTTCCGCAATCTTGGCCTGAGTTTCCTCGCGTTTTGCTTGGGTGTTGACTGCCATCTTCTGTGCTTCGACCTCCATGGATCTCTCCAACTCTTTGATCTGATTGTTAAGGGCGGCTACAGAATCGTTGATTTCGTTGGCATCTTTCTGTAAGGAAGAGTCAGTGCCCAGAAAAATGTGCCGAGGTGGAAGAACCTGACCTTGAATTGAGCCAGCTTTTCCTTGTTTTTCTTCAATTCAGCCGTAAGGGTTCCCTTTTGGTTGTCCTTGTCTTGAAAGTTGTCCATTTCGGTAACTTCCTTCTCGTAAGCTTCCACTTGCGCCGTCGATTGCCCAAGTTCGAGCTATGGGAACGAATTAGGGAACAAATTAGTTGGGGCCGTTTATTTTGAAAAAATCTGGGAGACCCACCTCTTCTTGCTCGATGCTCTCCTGGATCTTAGGCAACTTCTTCTCGGCCTTCGCAACTTCGGCAATGGCTTTCTTGAGTTCCTCCTCCTTGGTAGCAACATGGGCCCAGGCGAGCTCCTTATTCATTTCCTGAAGCTTTTCCTTCTGTTGACGAGCTTTATTGGCCTCTGCGTATTTGGCACTGATCAAATCGCGGCGTTCTTCAAGATCAGGAATGGCTGCCTTCTTCGCGATCAACAATTTAGTGGTCAAAGATATGTTATCGAGACAAAGTTGATATTCGTCCGAAAGTTGTGTGAGCTGAGTTCCACGCAAAAAGAACTGGTGAAAGGATGTTAATAAAAAGCAAATGCATGGATATGACCAAACGAACCTGGTATTTATCCTCTGGCTTTGATGCACTCAAGAACTGTCTGGCAGCATCTTCGTTTCGTTGAGATTATAGCCAATAGATCGGTTTACAAAAATGGTACATACCTTGCGTCAAGACGTTCATGGGATTGTCGACTTGGATATTCATGTGGTCGCAGATGGCGGACAGCTCATCTTTCTTACTGCTGACGAGTTTATCGTGTTCGTTCTTGATTTTCCAGGTAGACGAGCCATCCTTGGTGAATCTACGCGTAATAATGATCGATTTTCCGTATTCCTGCGGTTTAAATGCTTCCTCTCCTTGGTTCTTGATCTTGATTGTGACTTCAGCGACGCTGTATAGAATCTTAAGAAGTCTGCATGAAAAAGATGTAAAGGAACGTACCTCTGTCCTTCGCGAATAAAAGATTTGAGTCCATTTCCACGTCCAGTCGAGATTGCCTTCCCTCCAAGCGCGATCGTAATGGCAGATAAAACTGCACTCTTGCCGCCTAATACCATATGTCAACATATATGTACGACTTCGAATAATAGATCATTGCGTACTTCCGTTGTGACCTAGACAAAATGAGCATGAAACAATGGCAAGAGAAAATCGTGCATACCGATGAGGAAATTGATTTGAGGACCAAAGTCGAAGTTAAGATTCTTATGGCACATGAACTGAGTCATATCCACGGCTTCGATGATACCGAATTCTGCAACACCCTTCAGAGAACGTTAGCCCTTTCACATCAGCACAGATGGTGAGAGAACACCACTGACGCCTTGCACTTTCTTCCTTTTGGCAAGGTGCTGCCGTAAGTGTTCGCTGTGTTTTCGCTCGAACTCTTCGTCATCCACTTGCGGGATCATGGGCTCGTCTTCTTCCTCGTCAATCGTCATGTCATCTGCATCCTCTGCTCGTCCTGCGCCGCGAGTGTTGTTCCGTCCATTGCCGGTTCTAGTATCGCGACTGGGACCTGCTTGTGGTTGAGGTGAGTCTTCTCTTTCATCGTCGCTACTTCCAGTGCGAGCACGTTTTGCTGAATGACGCGCGTGGGGTATGGATTCCAAGTTATCGGATTCGTCGCGGTGATGCCTTTTCGACATCTTGAAATTCCTAGGATGTGTGAAGTCAAGAAAGAAAGAGGAGTGGCTCAACAAAGGTTGAAAACGCGTTGACGCGTGACCAAACAAGCACAAACGCGTCTTAATTGATGTTACGCCTTATATAGGCACCGAATTTTTTGGGACTTTTTATTCATGTCCACCAAATTTTCCACATCCAGTGTCCACAAGCAGAGTTAGCCAGGAATTGAATCAGATGGATCTGCTGTCGAGAGATGATACTAGGACAAGGATCACAATTTCTCGGAACGACAATCAATTATCCAATTACTACATAATTTTAATGAAGATTGAAACCCTAATCGAGCGGAATCGGTACTTAGATCAATAAATCACTGGATTGACTACAAAATACCAGCCCTTTACACCTCGTCAAGCTTTCAAATTTAATATCTTCAAGTCTATTCACGTCTCCACTTTCCAGCGTCCAGCAGACGCCGATTGCCGATCGATTTCCTGCGGAGATCGAATTTCGAAACACGCCAAGCACTTCACGTTCTTGCTCTTGTGCAGAGACGCTCCACTCGTTTATTGCCTGCTGGGCTTGGAATACCGTCTCGATTACAAGACACGCTATGATTCACATCGACTGAAGCCTTGTTTTATCCTGGACCCCAAAAATGCCTCAAATAACACCAAAATATTGCAGAGGTTTAAACGTTCAATATTCAGGCCTCAGGCCTCAGGTTCTGAATCTTGGTAGAATCCTACCTATACTGAAGAAAGGTACTTCATCTTCCTCAATGATCACGAACTGCAGTCTGACATATTCTGACCAGATCAATGAAATATAATATCTACAATTTGATCGACGCATGGCCAAGACGATGTATTGAACCCCCAGACGTCAGAGGAGACGCAAGAAGAAAGCCTGTGGATTTGAGCTCAAGAAATTCTTGTGCATGATATTGTCTCAAATCTTCGGGCACTTCAGACCTTCTCCACCAAAAGCAGCAGCAGGCGGCTATTTAATGAAAACGACGGTCTGCCCGGATTCAAGGGGTCTTGGCTCGCTCTGCTGGCATATAAAGCAGGCTTTAAACCCCTCTCTGCTATTGCTCTGCGACGCCTTCGAGCACTCTCACGATATCATGTTTTCACGACCCGAACTCAATGTCTTTCTCCCCCTTTTGTGTGCAACCCTCGCACACGGATACACGCCTTTGGTCGAGAAACGCGTTCCCTGGAACCAAATCGTACGTACAATACACATGTTGCGTTTCGGTCTCGGGACATACATATATTGTTTTCTAGCCGTACAAAGTCGATACCGACGTTGGGCTCCCCCGTGGTACTCAACTAGGCTACAACCAATGTAATTCAACGACAGAAGGGCCTCAGTCGCTCTGCCAGACTGCGTACATCAACTCGTTAGACGGTGCGTCTTATATCTGATATACACATCGTGTCACACAGATCATTTAATTATCGAACATAGATTTCTGCCTTTGGGCTCCCTCGATCCCGGGCAAAGAAGTAGGCGAGATTGAAGGGGAGATGATCGCCTGGTGCACCCGTGGGGGGCACGGAACACGCATTATGCCAGAAGGAACTCTGAAGGGCGTGCAATTCACCAAGTCGCCTGATTATGTCCAGGTCGTTGGGTTCATGGATCAGAGCAAGATCAACATGATCAAAGGAGATTCGGGAGGTGAGATGGATCCTCACGGTGCGGACCTGGTTTGTTTTGATTTCTTTTTGGTTTGATCGACGAGTGCTGAATCGGTGTCTCGATAGCGCGGAAACCCCATGGGCGGGCTTCTTTACTCGAATGCGTTTACTGGGTCCTATGTACAAGTGATCGAATGGCACAAGTACGTTCCTAAATTATTTCTTCCCTGCCCAACCCATTCCATCACATACTCACCTCGACAATCCCCAGCTTCAACGGAAACGACTATTTCTGCCTCAAAGCATGCGACCCCTCAGGTCCTAACGGCCCCAAGATGTGCGAACACATCTACGACACCCAAGGATGCAATTTCAACGCCCCATCCAACGTGCGCGAAGGCGTCTTCGAATCCTGCGCTAGCGACTCTCAGAACCCGCCCGGTCAAGGCCCACCCACCCCGCCTCAGAGCTCGGCGTGCAGCACCTACATGAGCACGGATATCTATGGTGGAGGGACACAGGTACCCATCCCGGGTGCGTCGACTATGAGCTTTAGCTCGACACCTTCCGCTGTGCCGACCCGAACGTCCGAGAGTCTGAGCTCGACCGTGACGGGTCCCAGTATGAGTGTCAACTCGGCGGGGAGCGGCGTGCAGGCGAACTTGCCTGCTGTAACAGGAAACACGAGCACGAGCAGTGCGGCTGGGTTCATCCGAGTCCCTTCGCTATCCTCGTACTGGACTTTGGCTGGCTGTTTAGCTGTCTTGTTCTGCTCTTTGTGACATTTTGTAGCCTGAGTGTAGGGCAAAAGTACGTACAGTATGTTATAATGAGGCCCGATGCTTTCCATCTCAGTTTCACACTGAAACTCGGAATGTATAATAACTGTATAACTGTACAACATCCAGTTTTTGAATGATACAAACGGGTACAAATGGTTCACAGAATTGCATTTATGCGCATGAGGTAAGTGTAAAAAAACAAAAAAAAATAAAAAGTGGTGAAAAAGAAGCAAGCACTTATGTACTTTGGGTCTCTTTGGTAATACAGGAAGTGAGTATGATGAGTATGATATCGAACGACCGAGCGATTGGGAAATGGGAAATGGGATCAGATGAGAAGAAGATGAGGAGATTGGGATGAGAAAAAAGAAAAAGAAAAAAAAATATCGAAACGAATCAAAACGGTATTGTTAGAATATTCTTTCGTCAGGTGTTCGTGGTTGTTTTCGTAATGATTGTCCATGCAACGAAAAGGGTGTAAGGATCCATGCACTTGTCCATCCATGCCCATCCATTTATCCATCCATCGTAAGCGAACGGATCCTTTTCTTTCAAAAATAAAGAAAGAAAGAAAGAGGAGATAAATCTCATTCATTCAAGCAACACCCAAAAAATGATCATTCAGATCCTCCCTCACCTTCGCCCTCAGAGCCCTCAACGCCTCGAGCCCCGCCGCCCTACACCCAGGCTCCATCCCATTCTTCGTCTCCTCATCGTTCGCCAGCTGGTCGCGTAAACACGCGAGGAGCGCGAGGGCGTCGGAATTAGAGATGCCCAGTATCCGTTTCCAACCCGCGGCCGAGATCCAGCGGCGTTCCCAAGTGGCGACGCAGCGCTTTTGGTGAGTCTCGCCGCCTGGGCAGGTGGGTATGTTGGTGTTGTTGGGGGTACTAGTGCCGGGTGTGGGCGTGCCTGAGGCGGTGGGAGTGCCCGGAGCGGTGGAGGTGGAAGCGTTGAACCTGTTAGGTGTACCAGGAGTCCCTGCCGTTCCGGACGACGGGGTGTCGCTCCCACCAGAAGGAGGCACGGGCAACGCGATCGGCTTGATCCTCAGATGCTCCCAATACCCGTTGAGGGACATGTTTCCAGCGTAGAGCCGGAGGATCTGACCGTTGTTCAGCTTATCATCCGTGCGGAGCTGCATGGCGCCCGTGGAGCTCATACCACGACGGTCGACCATGTCTTGTAGATGGAGGTAGTACGCGAGGCCCCTGAGTCGTGCTGGGAGGTCAAGTTCATCTGAGGCTATGATCGCAGGTACCGAGGGAGTGTCACTGCGCTCGAGGCGGGCTATCCACATCTTAGTGAGTTTAGCCAGAGGTTCTTTGAGCTGGTACGCTACGCACGCGGCGGCAATGTGGGTGAGGGTTGAGGAGGAGCAGGAGGAGAGGTAGACGGTGTCGTCCGTCAGACGGGAGACGGCAGAGGAGGTCCAGCTCTCGAGCTTGGGGATCCGGTATTTCTGGGTGAGGGAAACAATGAGGTGGAGACGTTCGATGAACTTGTTTTCGTGTGGGGGCGCGTTCAGTTCCTCAACGCTGGTTGTGGAGTGGAGTGGGTTAGGATAGGATAGAGGAACTCTGAGGAGAAGGAAAGAACCACGTACGTCGCGTAGTTGACCCATAAAAATGCCTTGTACTCCTCTACGGTTGATCTGTTGATAACAAGTGGGGACTCCTCAGATGTCGTCGAGTCTTGGTACTTGTAGTCCTGGACCATCCGAGGGCAGCACTCGAGAACATGTTGGTGGATCTGTACGTCCAAAATCAGTTCATATTAATGCATCACGAAACAGTTCCATGAACACACCTTGAAGACGGTCTTCTCAACACCAATGTAAATGTTCGCGTCAGGGATGTCCCCATAGAAAAAGTCGGCGTCGCGGGCGTAATACAACCTCTTCTTACTAGAACCCTCCTCTTGACCATTGCTTGACGTCGGCTTAGGGTCAGCATCCCCTGTGGAAGGCCTCGTTGGAGACGTAGAGCTCACACCGGGACCTGCCCTTCTTCCCTCGTCCTCGTCATCCGAATCTACCCTCTTTCGCTTCGTTGGCCTCTTTTCCTCTTCATCGTCCCGAGTTACTCGGAAACTCCCATCAGAGAGAATCACGAACCTCCTCTCGGGCTTCCGTGTCATATTGGATTTCTTTAGATGCTTGAACTGATAAGAAAAGTGGTCCTTGGAACGGAGTAGTTTCGAGATTCCAGTGATTTGTCGTCCCTGTGTTCGTCGGTCCGGCGGGTGGTGAACACTTCTGTTGATGAGATATGGTCGTAAAGATGTCAAACAAGTGGCTTTGTCCTCCTAGAGGGGGTAAACACAATGCACGGTGTGGTATCGATCTTTGATGATAGAGATTGGGGCCCTGGAGCTGGTGGTGGTAAAGCAAGGAAGAGCTAGATGTTGGTAGAAAGAAGAAGAAAGAGATGGTGAAAGAACCGGAAAGAAAAGTAGAATAAAAAGGACCAGAACAAGGACAAGGAGAACAATGGACTTGATTGTGTGTGCCACTGACAACAATAACAAAGCGGCGGGCCTTGGTCACAGTCGCGATCACACAAATGACTCCGCCCTAATTTCCAATTGATCAGTCGGTCGTCGGGATGGTGGCCGCCTCGTGCATTCAAGTGAGTGTTTACTCTAAAGAAGAGACGTTAAAACGATCAAGGTTGATATCGTCCAAAGGTCGGGCTGGGAGAAAAGAGTTTGGGTGGTTTAAATTCAATTCTTGATTCTGCGTCATGATGATGGTGATGGTGTTGATGAAGAATCAATGAAGAATACAAGGGCGTTGCCGCTGATCAAGTACTAGTGTGCCGATGAGGGAAAAAAAATTAATATTAACAAGACATGCCTCGCTCCGCTTCGGCGGGCTTGCTGACTGTTAAATTTTTGTGAACATTAAATATTTCAATACACGCTGTGAAAAGAGATGAGATGAAGTACTTATGTGCAAAAGGCCAAAAAATATTAAGAATACCCAAAGCAAACAATCCTCCCC